>WBNH01006516.1:0-152874 GCA_013401255.1 Urocolius indicus | reverse complement strand
GAGCAAGCAAGCAATTTTTTTTTATTGATAAATAATAATTTTCTACTGAATTTTACAGGATATTTTGAGATATGGGAAATGTACATCCAAAATGAAGTGTATATACAAAAAAGCCAAACATGGGCATAAATTATTGCAGTATTTGGTTCTAGATGTGTAGACATTATACAACACTCACAACCTGCCCCTTGCCCCTCCTCACCCCCTAAAACAAAAGGAAAGAAAAATAGCTTATTCTGCACTGTCATACTTAAGCCTTCCCTGGTATCCATGAAAGGCAGCTTTGTAAGGTGAGATTTCTGGATCTTCAGCTCTGGCCTCAGCACAGCACTGGCACCCTAGACACATGACTTCTCCTCAGGGGTCACTTTGTGTCATCTGGGAGTGCCAAGAGGCCCCGTAGTGCACACAACTGGACAATCCAGGCACTCCGAGTCCGGATGCCATGTATCTGGATGTCAGGCAGCATGTTCCTATGCCACCTGATCTACGTGAACCTGCTTCTGCAGGGGGGTTGGACTAGATAATCTCTAAAGGTCCCTTCCAGTCCCTACCATTCTATGATTCTGTGATTTGCAGATGGATGATCAGCCTCACATTTGCTCCTACACACAAATCGCAGAAGTGACGGGGATGAGTTATTTCACCTTTTTCCCCAAGTTCAGAGAGCAATCTGTTCTGTTTGCCAAGTCCATTTTTGCTACACAGATAAAGATTTTACAAAACATCCTTGACCTTGCCACAGTGTTTTCAAAATGTTTCTTGCATTCCAGCGAAAAGAGATGCATTCCGCTGGGAAATAACAGGGAGGAGACTAATATCACTCTGGTGCCAGCAGTGGGTAAAACACTGATGCTGATTAAAAAAAAAATTCAACTAAATATAAGTTTCATGGTACCACAGGAACTGATTAAATGCATACTTTTGATATAGTACTCCGCTTGTTCACTCTGCTGATGAGGTAGGTACCAGGGACTGGACTCCAGTTTGCTGCTGCACAGAGAATAGCATTGCTAACATCGCCAGGACCTTCCTGGGCTTCAGTCAGACTGTCTGTGGCATGGCCTCTCCTCATTAGTGCTGTCCTCATGGGGAAAGAGTGCTTCAAATCTCAGCTGAAACTTGTGTGAGTGAGCGCCTGTGATAAGCAAAGCTTTCTGCTTTTGCTCAGAAGAAGGAAAGCCTGCACAGTGCCCACACAGTCCTGACCACCATCTGTGAGTCCTCCCCTGTCTCTTATGTCTCATCTGTGGACAAAGGGACAACCCAGCCTCAGCCCATCCATTTAACTTTTATGCAGCACAGTGGAATGCCAGTTGCCTTGTGGCAAATTGCTCACAGCAGCCCTGAGGCAAATCCTCTGAAATCTGGGGAGACCAGCTGCTGATCCCATGCCTCCCTGTAGCTAAGAATAAAACAGCCTCCTGCCTCTGAAAATACGGTCCCTTCTAGTCTGAAAATACCCTGTGTGGGGGTTGTTTTTTTTTTTCCTGATCTCATTTATTTCCCATCACTTGTGCCTGTGATTACTCTCCCTCAAAACCTCTGTCTCTCTCTTACCAGCGTGCCTTGCCTAATTCCTCCTGAGACATTATCAGCTGGACTGATGAGCAGCTGAGCTGCCAGTATTAGTGCTGACGCAGGCAGGCTGATAAGCGAAAGGGTGAGCATGAGCTCTGCTGGGTTGGCTTTTGTGGGAATGGAGAGAGGCTGAGGGGCTGGCAGAGAGGAAGAGCCGATGGCTCTGGGCATAGAGTGATGCAGGGAAAGACCCATCTGCTTCACTGTCCTTGGCTTGCCAAGAGCCCCTGACTACCTGGCTTATCTAAGCCCTGTCCAGCACACTGTTGCACAGCCAGCTGGCTGCTTTGCAAAGGGATTCAGTGCTTTTTATTAGATTGGTTGGTTGTTTTTGTTTTTTTTCCCCTTGCATACACACCTAGGATAAAGAAACGTGTGTGACGTGACTGCCTGAGGTGTGCTCAGCAGAAAAGGCTGTGAGGCAGTGGGAGTAGAAGCGCCATTTGAAGAGCAATGTTTCTCTCCCTAGATGAGGGCCTGGATCCTCAAATTTTCACAGCACATTCCATGTGACCACGGGGACTTTGGAGTCAGAAACTAATCAGTGAGGAGCCAGAGGCACAGTTTGATTCTGCTTGTTCAAAAGCCTCACTGCAAACTGCTGTGTCCTGAATTGCTGGCGCAGTATAGGATGCACAGATGAATATGGCAAATCTGGGATTAACAGTGTTCATCTTTGTCCTTGGTTTCAACTGAAAATATGGGAAGTTCATATTTGTCCTGAAAAAATGAGGGTTCCAGTTCTGCACTTGGAGATGTGCACTGAGTGCACTCAAGTGGATCTCAGCTGTAAAATCGCTCCCTCGACAAGATGATTTCTAGATGACTTGCAGGCATTCAAAGTCTGCTTTTCCCCAGAAGACTGCCTCAGACAACACCTTGAGATGGGCTTGTTGCACTGCAATTACTGTGATGAACTGCCAGGAAGCCAAATCAGGAAAACTGCACATAACCACCCAGTATTTCTCCATTTTCCTTTGTCACCAGCTCAGTCACCTTTCCGTGTGTGTTCCTCTATTGGTAATGCTTCTGGTGAGAAGTGTTTCTTCTTTAGTATTTGACCCATTAAAGAGAATTACTGTGTTTATGCCCTGCTTCAGTAATGAAACAGGATTCATGTGTCAAAGAAGGCAAAAGAGTTTGGGAGAAAATCTACTCTGCAATGCAGAGATCTTTAATGTCCATTCTTGCAACGGACACATTATACATCACAAGTAAATAAAGCTGTAAATGTCCCTTATCCAGTAAAATTCCCACTTAACTCCTGGGGAGTGAGGCTGAGGCTGGTGGCCTGTCTACCCAGACAGACAGAAGGACCCCTTCTGTACCTTTCCTGCTCATAGAAAAAGCTCTGGCTGAGCACCATTTGTATTTGCTACTTGCTTAGCTGTGGTTGCCTCATATTGTTTTCCTTTACCCCACCTAAAGGAATGCCTGCAAGGACGAAAGCAAAACCAGGCGTTACCGCATCCATCCTGCGTCAGGCTGTTAGAGCACAGCACAAACGAAATATGAGGCCCATACAACACTCTCTATGGAAAGCAGGGGGCAGGTGGTGGCCCCTGGGGTTCACGTGGCCTTTGTGGGTTTGTTTCACCACTAGATGACACTCACGTCTCTCTGAAAGTCTCCCGTCGTGGCCGCAAGTGACGGAGACGTTGAAGCCTGAGATTACCCTGGCGTCTCCTCCCCAGGTGGGAGCTCCCTGAATGCAGCTCAGTCACAGCCATCACCTGATTAATGCAAAGGGTTGCACGTGAGGAAGACTTGCTTGGTTTTTTTATTTTGCCAAAAGTAAGGTGAGGAAAAAAAAAGATGGGTTGGCTTTGCAAATTTTGATTTCCCTCCTAACAGAAGGAAGGTAATGGTGTGCCTCAGCAAGAGGGTTTCTCCGACTCAGCTGCAGAGTGGTGGCTGTGGCTTTATGAGAGAAGACATAGAAAAGTTACTTCAATGTTGAGATGAAGGAGCACTGGCACAGGCTGCCCAGGGAAGGTGTGGAGTCACCTTCCTTGGAGGTTTCTAAAACTCACCTGGACATGTTCCTGTGTGACCTGATCTAGGTGACACTGCTTCTGCAGGGAGGTTGGACTAGATGATCTCTAAAGGTCCCTTCCAACCCCTACCATTTTATGAGTCTATGATTCTATGACATATGCTGTGTGCAGGGCTCAGGTCCTGCAAGACCCTGAAACTGTGGCCATGCTCTGCTTCCCACCTAATACCACTTTGAAAAGGCCACAATGCTTACGTGATATTACTGCTAATACTCAAATTACCCTCTACAAAACTAGGACAATTCCTTGTCACCCAGCACTCTCAGGAAACAGAAATTGTTCCTGTATTGAAGTTCCCAGATACCACAGGGTAAAGCCACCACTGCAATGAAAAACTTTCTGAGTGATGCTCTCAGTTTGTTTGCTGTGCTTGCCTATAAACATTTGGAACTGCAAATTTTGAAATGATGAGTCTGTAAAAAACCAAAAAAAAAGCTTGAGATCAAAATGCTGGTGCAGCTTTGAGTTAACACAGCCATCACATAGGAGATAACTACAAAGGACGCAGGAAAGTGAAGAACCTAGCATTTAAGGACAGCTGTAACTATATTTCATTCAACTCTCTGTGAAGCAATATCTATACGCTTCTGATTGTGTGTATCTATGCTCATTGATGCCCAGACAAATCTGAAGGGGTGAAGATTCTCCCAGAAACACGAGAATACAACAACTTTCAAACTTAGCCTGAGATGGCAGCCCTAATCCCATCCTCTGATTGACTTGAACATGCTGGTAGGACCAGGAAAAATCTCACAGGACTTTGCTTCCACAGATCTGCTTGCTAGATGACAGATTTATGGCTTTTTACAGCTTAGCAAGTGATTATAGAGATAATGGGAACAATTTGTCAGCAAGCTAACCTTTACAGAAGCTTCCCAATATGAAGATCTTCCGCTCGCACTGTGCATCTTAACATGAATAATGATAGCCTCATGAATTTTGCTATTTCAGGTTTTCTGCTGCTTACGGTCTTTGTTTCCTCCTTTGCCACAAAAATGGAAAGCTGCTTCCCAAACACGTTTCCTCACTTGCAGTTCTGGTCAGGCAATTAACAACTTCACCCACAATCAATACATAGAGTTTTCCTGGGTATATAATGCAGTAGGTAAGGAGATGAAAATAGATTTTTTTTTTCCCATGTAAGATTTCCACAATAAAGCTGAGTATTTATTTCTCTTGCAGTAAATCTACTTACCTCCTTTTAATCATGAGGATGAAATCAATTAAAGATATTTAACTTGTCTGTCCAAAAAAACTAATGAGGGGAAGATTTACAGGAAAGCAGGGTATTCTTGATAGTGAATTATTGAAGAGACATGAGCCAGCCTCTAATTCTGTCAATCTGAAAAGTCTAGTTAAGACTTTACAGTGCTGGACGAGTCTGACATTACACCAGGCCACCAGTGCCTTAAATCTTATGTTGTTCCTGTGGCAGAATGAAGCAAAAGCTGTATGTATGATTAGAGCTATAGCCATATAAGGGGGGAAACAGTCCATATTAGGGAGCCAATTTACAGGAACAGCTTGTTTACTTTCAGACAAACAGTACTGCCTATGAGAGCCCTGTCTCAAGCAACAGCTCCTGCTGACTTCAGTGAGAATCTGGTATGAGTCAAAAGTGGAGGCTCAGTAGTGCTCTACAGAGAAGTATAATCATAGTTATAGCAAGGATTATAATTGGACACTTTCAAAGTCAATCAGGCTGTTTCTGTTAATATCAGTAGCTGCCTGGTGGCTCAATTGCCTAGACTAATTCTTTTTTAACACCTCAGACATAAGACTCATCATTAGACAAATGCCATATCCTAATATATACTGCAGCTTAAACACAATGAGAGCTTCAATCTGTTTTTTAATCTCAGTGATATTCTGTCTTGTTGCCCACATAGTGGGAAAAAAAGTTTATTGTAGGCAGAAGGCTGCACGGACTGTTCTGCATCAGAAGGTTCTCGCAGTCTTCTCGTCCCTGAGAAGTGATGGGCTCCTGCAGACCTTTGGTGCATGCTGACATTTGAAATAGAAATAATGAACACAATTTAAACCCAATGTAAGTGGTTTGCTGCAGCTTTCAATGCTGCAACTTAAAAAATTTGCTGAAAGAAATGTGCATAGTAATATTATCTGATTGGTACATGGAAGGAAAAGGTCTATCAGCTGCTGTTCAAAAATCTAAGCAGCCTCTAGTATGATTCAACTTACTTGTACAGTTAGCTGTTTAGTCTGTGCAAGAGTACTTGGAAGGCAGAAAATAGACTTATCCAGGCCCCCATTTTCATCTGCTACAACATGTGGAGTATGGATTTGGTGTCCCAGCTGAAGAACCTGTCCATGGTCAAGTAGATCCATGTCCTATGGAGCTGGCATTTGTCCTGTGCCTTCATTTAAGGTGAGGGCTTTTGGGTCAGGCTCCTCATTGGCACAGGCAGTCAGTACCACTGAAGAGTACTCTGAAGTTGTCTGGAATGTTTTTATGCTTGTGCATTCCCTGTATCTGTTTTAAAAGGCAAGTGGAGACAGCAGCCCATGTTTTCAGAGCTAGACTCCAACAGCAGTTAATTCAAAATGGCCTAATTTTCAGTGCCCCTATTTGAAGCAAGTTCCTCAGCTCCTCACAAAATCAAGTCATTTTTAGTTGGAGACCTACCTTTTGTTAACTGATTGGGAACATTATGACCTGCCTTTAAACTGTAATATGTTACAAAATCAGAGGGACAATTTATGGGACAGCAGATACTTCCCTTTGCAAGTCACCAACTCCCCAGTGCATTGTATCCTTATAATGAGTCAATAAAACAAGTCACAGCTACAGCACAATGAATGTCAAGAGGCACAATGGACAGTGAGCATTTTTAATGATTTATTGTATTGGCCTCCTGAAGAAGCGCTTGTGCTTTTTGGAAGTTCACTGTACCACTCTGTACAAGGTAAGCAACTATCGGTGTTTCAGCTGCACTCTTGTGCTGCAGTGAGATCAATACAGTGCCCCCACATCAACCTTGCTGGTGGAGGATGGTCAGCTGAGCATTTGTCTGGCCTGCAAACAAAAAGCTAAAGTCTTCCAGGACTCAGAGGCTTGAGGCAGCTGAAGTTTGACACAGGGGGCGCGTGCACTCACGAGGGTTTGCAGCAGGGAATGTTCATCCGCTGGTTAGCTGAGCTGTGTTTGAGGTTACTGTGGAGCAGTTACAGATTCGGTCTTTCAACGGGCAGGGGAAGTGGAAACCACGCAAAACCCTTCCAGTTCATACAATCATTTTCTTTCAAAAGCAGAACAGGGCAAGAGAGGGCACAGCTTTAAAGGGCCTAGCTGAAAGCACTGAGCTTTTGTTATTTTGCAGACTGGTGCTTTTCAGTTCTTATTTTTCTACTTTATTTATAGTGCTACTCAAAACCGAGTACATATTTTGCTGTAGGGTAAATAAAAGACTAAAGGGACATCTATCCTTTGCCTGCAGTCTCTCAAAATTAGCCCCGGTCCGCTAGAAATTCAGCATTTCTCCTTTCTAGCCGTGAAATGCTGAGAGCTTGGGTCTGGTGGAACCCGGCCGGGATGTAACTCCAAGCAGGAGCTCTCCCGGGCTCTCCCGTGCCGCCTCCCCCGCTGTCGGCAGGTGTGGGCGAAGACTGTAGGCGAAGGAGCGGGCAGCAGCGCAAGCTCCGACCCGCGGCCGAGCCGGGGAAGGGGGGCCGTGGTGGCGGTGGCCGCTCGCCCAGGCAGGCAGCCGGCACAGAAACACTTCCCTCTAGTGAGCAGCTCCGGCAAGGGCTGCCCGGCGCTCACGGGCGGCCGAGTCGCTCCAGGCTCTGCGATATTCCTCGGGTGCCGGGCTCGGCGCTTGACCCAGGTGTCGGAGCAGGCGAGGGCTACCGCTTTGCCCCGCTGCTGGCGGCCTCAGGAGCCGGAGCACCAGCGGGCTGAGCTCGGCAGGGAAAAGCAGCCCCTACGTGCCGAGTAAAGGACGCGTTCGGGAGAAAAGGCTCGTGCACCCGTCCCGGGGGTTCTGGCGAGCCAGAGGCTTGTGCTGCGATGGAAGCTAGTGCTGGAAAGGTGCTTGTTGTTGCAACCGCTTTGGGGGAAAGAAAAAACATCTTCAGTTTGGCAAAGAAGCACGGGTAGTGCACACGTGGTTTTGCCCGCTTTGTATTTTTATGAGTCTTGGAAACACCTGATACGGGCAGAAGGTGTTTGTTAGGCTCCTGTAAAGCTGTCGTGTTTCAATAAAGAAAACATTTCCAATCTTTGCCTGAGAAAACTGCAGCATCAGGGCTACAGGAAAAAAAAATTACAAGCCATTTAGTAAGCTAAATACTCTCTTAATTACCTTCTTCACGGTGTATATTACCTGTTGGCATTGACACAATTCACATCTCGGATTAGAAATTCCTCCGGGCAACAATCATCATGATGAATTTTTAAAAGTGATTGAATGACTCAGCCTTCAGATTTAGTTGGCCAGAGTTATGCATTACCTCCATACTGCTGGTACTATCTTTAATGAAAAATAACAGTGGCACAACCTTTCTGCAGGTATCTCCCAGCTTCTTGTGTGCCCCCTCACTGGCAGAGCACAGGAAACTGAAAAAGTCTTTGACTTGGGATAAGCACTTATTAGCAACGAGTAAACCCATGAGAGTGTTTTCAACATTATTCTCCTATGAAATCCAGAACAGAGCACCATTCTATCTACTAGGAAGACAATTAACCCTAGCTGAAACCAGGACAAAAGTAACTTCCACATTATCTGTGTTTCTTCCTCATCTACCCTCACTGCTGCCAGGGTGACAGAAAGAAAGCAGCAATGAATCCAGTGGAACTCATTAAAAAAAAAATGATGGAACAAGGAGACTTTGGACCCTGTAATATCTGAAAGCAAAGTACTTAACTGAGCTAAGGGTGGTATCACACAATGTCCTACCCTGTGCATCCTGCTGCTGAAGTCCTAGCTTCTAGTAAAACTCCAGCTGACTCTCACTGAGCACGGACTTTGTCTTACAAATGTCTCATGCCTGATTTGCAGTAGTACTGCACTGCATTCCACCCTGTTGTACCAATACTGACTCTGTGTTAAATTACACAGATTATATACTCAGCACACATGTGCTGATAGATATGTGGGAGAAAATAAATAGACCTCTAGCTCTTGCTAAGATCACTGAAAGAACCTGAAATAGAATGATACCTCGACTTGCTTTTCCTGTGCTTCCAAATTACGATGATGATGATAAGTAAGTACATTCTCCTGATCTTAGCTAGTTTCCAGAGGAGTTTTTTTTTTTTTTTGTTTTTTTTTGAGGATCTTCTTTGTCCCACTTTCCTTGAGTTCTTTGGCTCTTTTTTTCTTTTGTTTATAGCTCTGTCATTNTTTTTTTTTTGGTTTGTTTTGCAGTTGTATTGGAGTCTTGAAGAGAAAGCAGAAATGGATCCAGACAAACACCCCAAACAGCACTTGAGTCTCTCAGTCTGTGTATAAATGGTATTTCAGAGCATTAATTATCAAAAGGGTTTCCATCTGCAACATCACAGCTGCAATGTGTTAAGCCAGTAATATATAAGGGACAAAAAAAGCTACTCAAGAAAGTTAAGATGCTGATGAACTGAATAGTTTAGGTGAAAGCCAGTTAAACAATGTGCTTTTAGGAAACCTACCTTTTGCACTGGAAGAATACAAGCATTTCCTAATGCTTTTGATGATAATGAGGAAATTCTGTGAAACTCATTCTAGCAAGAGTAAAGGACAAGATCAGAGGAAGTGGCTTCTTATTCCTTCATTAGATGAACCTCACAACCCCAGGCCACATTTCTGTGGCATAAGAGAGAAGAGTAGAAGCGTTGCTTTAGGCCCTTGTGACAAATTTCTGGTCTTTTGTTTTTCTCCAGTTCCCAAGAGTCATATTTTTAGGAAATATGTAAAACCTCTGACATATATGTTTTCATCCCCTTGTTTACTCCCAGATGCCTGGGAGTGGGGCAGATTTAGACCTTGCTGCATTTCTAGATGTATGCCTCTGCCAACAACCGTCTCCAGGGCCAACTCAAGGTTTCTCTTTAATGTCAAAAAAAAGCGGAAGGGTCAGACTTGCGTTGTGGTCTTTGGCATGGGCAGAAAAGAGGAGAGGAAGAATGGATATTTCACCTCTGCTTTGTATCCCTTTAGGCACTTCCTGCTTTCTGTATGTCTGAAGTAGCTGTGGTTGCTCTTAGCTGTGCCACAGTGGAATTCTCTGATTGCCTCTGTACCCTGTCCATAGATAACATCTGGTTTTTGCTACCTGTACAATGTCTAGCCATAGGATAGAAATTAAATCTATGATGCTCCAGATCACTAAACTGGTGTCTTTTTAAGCACATGCTTCATTTATGTGACTTATTAGCAAGTTAAACATTATCAATATCCCTGAACCTGCAGCTGCTGTATCCCAAATCCTTGCATGTTCCAACTTGGTAACGCGTTGGCTTATACAGAGTCAAGGTTTCTCTTGTTATGCTATACACCCAGTCTTGTGAGCGTTGCATGGTGGTCCCAACTTGATGGCAGATGTCTTTGATGCTCTGTGGAGTGGGGCACACACCTATAGAGTCCACTTCAGCTTTCTCAGGCTGAGGGCATGGAAGCCTGGCTATCGCCTTCCATGGATGTGCTGTGCCCACAGGGCTACCATGTGGCAAGGCAAATATCTCTCGTGATTTTGACAGAGTGAGCATTTTGGTCCTTGCCCGTAGGGAGAAGTCAAGGTGCTGGGCAGAGGAGCCCAGGTTGCAGAAAGGAATGTGCATCCAGGCCTGACCTGATGTGACATGTCCTGGCTACGCCTGGGTCTGTACGTTACCTCATTCTCAGATTAGCCTGCTAGTCCTCGTACCACTGTTCCTATCCACGTTCTTACTGCCACAGAAATCAAAGATCCTGAGTCCTACCTGACCATCCTCTCCTCTCTTTTATTTTGGCTAGTAATATCTTAAAAACATCTTTCTTTTGTGCTGTTTTCTCACTTCATATGGTGCAGACAGCTTCCTCTCCTTCCCCAACTTTCTACTTTATTTCCTGTCTCTCCTCACCTTTGAGATGAAGGACAACAGTGTCTTGTTTTCTGCAAATAACATGAATATTTAAATTGTCAAAACATTACCTGGACTGTGAATCTATTTGAGCTGATTCAAGAAACGAATGAGATGAAAAAAAGGTCTCTGAAAGTGAGATTTCTTTCATTCTGCAAACTGCTGTGTGATTATGCAAAGCTGATCTCTTATGTTTTCTGCCAGACAAAATATGTAGACACTTTTATTGCCTTTTGGAGGGGAAATGCTGTGCATGTGCATAAATGCTGTGTCTCTTCCTTGAATTAAAATGAGACCTTACAGAGCTGTTAAATTGCACATTGCCAGGATGAGCAGACTGGCAGCTCAGAACTGAGCCTGATTTCAGAGCACATTGCTTGTCTCAGCAGCGAGGCATCCTGGAACGGGCTTGGTCTGGTTTTTGGTCTGCAGCTCATTGTGTAAATGCCAGCCAAATTAAAGCAAAGCAGATGGGACAAATCATTTGAAGATTAATGAAGCTACTTGCATGAAAAAGTAACTTCAGATATGTATTTCAATGAAAAAGATCCTTTCTGGTTCATAATAGCTGGTCAAAAGAAAAAGATCAAGCAGTGAAAATCACTAAAGCTTAGCAGAACACACCTACAAAGAATTATTAGAAGTGATTAACTCTTTCCAGAGTTAATCCTCATTAAATTCAATTATCAGGTCAAAGACTTAATTTCTTTCTCAAGTACCTGCATCACTTTGTGAATGCTGCCATTTCCCCTACAATGTAGAAGTAAAACAAGCAAACTGAGAAATTGTTTAGGGATTATTCACAATGCAGTCTAAAGTTGAAAAGTCTTCATTCTCCTGTGGCATTTGCAGTTTTCATCAAAACTTTTCTAAACTTCTGCTGAACAATGACATTTTCCTTTGTATAACAGGCTATATTTCATATGAATGAGAAGTGAATGTCAGGGATCAGCACAGTAAACAAATTCTTTTCGTTTTACCACTACAAAAATGCAGCTCAACCTTAAAAATGCTCTGAAAGATGCCCCTGTGCTCTAAAGAAACTTTAAATCTTTATTCAAAATTCCATCCAATCACAAAGTACAATTGTAAAATATTTGCAGTACTGCCCTAAGCTCTGAGGCCATCAAGTCTCTCAAACTGCATAGCTTTTCCCCAGAAAGCAAGCCAGGCTTGTGTCTCACATGCCACTGTGCTGCTTCCTGAAACTGCTTCTCTTCGTACAAGTCCTCAGTGATGATTAGCTATTAAGAGACTGTTTGACAGCGTTTTAAATACAGAGATTTGAATTAGCTTTGTATTTGGCTCATGAGCTGGAGGTACTTAAGGTGTGGGGGAAATCACACAAACACTGAAAAGAAAATCTTGCCAGAATATTGGAGAGCAGCTCTTTACGTAAGAAGCACACGATTTTCTACCAGAGACTGATCAGGTTTTGTGAACTGTTGTGACTATCCCATCCTCTTCGTCTATGTATAGAGATGGCTATGGCCATACTCTTCTTCAGGAGTAAGACTTGGCATTTCAGGGAAGAAGTATGCAACTCTCCAAGTCACAGTACAACTAAACTGCAACATTTAGAGATCAACATAGCTGTCTGTGCTGTTCTTCATATACAGAGTCCTTCCATGAACAAAAATTCAAGTCTGTGTAAGTGACAAACTGTGCAAAATTTCTCAGGGATAGTTTTCTATAAGAAATGTTAGAAGGCAAACTGTTCAATCCTTGCTGTCATTCTCCCAAACCCAAAGCCTCTCTTCTGTGACTTGAAGCCACCAGATACCTGGAAAGTGTGCTTTGATGCACCCATTCCTTTATTGCACCTTCAAAATTACTGTCATCTTAAAAGACTGAGCAATCATGTCTTGATTTAGAAAAGCAGTCCCTATCTATTCTGTTCTGTAAAGGGCATCACTCCATGTTTCAGTCCTTTGCTGAAGTTTTTTTACTGAAGAAGAAGAAGGTATGTAATTTAAAGCTTGTCCTTACGCCCCTACTGAATCTGTTACTGAATGGCCAATACTGAGTATATGCAGGAGTGAAGACTATCCAATTTCCAGAGCTTTTATTACAGGAAACCTTAAGAAAATATGAATGCTTGATGCAATATGGCATATTTCTGAAGGATACAATCTGTAAAGAATCTGAGCAATTTCTTGCACGGAATACAGACAACAAATTCCTTTGATATAAAGGCTGGTTAAATTTCACAAAATTATGGTGCTTAAAAGCTGCCTTACTCCTAAAAGGAAACAGAATAAAAGTGCTTTACCTATGTGAACACTATTTGACTACTGGGCAACTTGATCTACAAACTGGAGGCAACAATCCTTTCAATTAAAACACAATGTGATGTTTGTTTTCTTACAGTAAAGTGCTAGACACGATGGCTTCTTAAATTACTGCAAATGTCTGGTTTGAAATACTGCTACATTTTGGTTTCCTTTTTTTACATCTTTCCTGACCAGCTTTGCCTGTAATATAAGAGACCATGTAAAAAGCTGTTGTGTTGATGTAAAACTGATGCATACAAAATTTCAACAGTCAACTGTTTCCGGGCCTAAAGTATGTAAATTCTTTGGCACAATCCAAACAAAGCCTTTTCTCTCCCAGGCTCAGTTACAAGGTAAGTGGGTATTTTGTTCTTCTGGAATATGCACAGGGATTTAATACAACTGCTGCTGTGTTTCTCTTAAGACATAACATACTCCAAAGTACAAGCAATTAAACAATGTGACACTCCCTCTTCGTATCTGCATTGCCAAAATGATAAATGAGCCAACAGAGACATTCACAAACCACACAGCAGACTCTGATGATGCCTCATTGGAAATTTTGAAACTTAGAATTGTGTCTAACATCAAAACTAGATTTGATAATGTGGATCTGAGTACATTGTGTCTGAGTTTAAGTCAGTTTATAGCTGATTACATGCTGGGATGGGTTGTGATCATGCAGGTTATTAGCTGAATTTTTGACATTTAGATGTCGATTATACTGGCTTTGGGAATTGGATTGATTTTTACACCAGAATGTCATTACAGCGTATACAGCGACATCAAGAACAGAACTTCAGCTTGATCTTCCTCTACAGAAGCTCATTAGAGATTCACAGAAGAAGACAACCAACACGTGCTATTGCCATGGAAACAAGATGGAATATTATGAAGCAGTATAGCCCATATTCCAAAACAGAGAGGACAAAGTCAGTGCAATTACAGCACAAGTCTGAGAGGTTTTTTTTATTTGCAGCCTGTATGGGTCAAAGCAAAACTTAGCTCTTGCTCTTTGAAATGAAAATCACCAGTGCAGCTTTAGGACTTTCAATTCCTCCTTTCAAATATGAAAACCCAAGGCAGTTAGTTTTGTTTATCTTGTATGGGAGGAATGGAGGCAGAGGCATCACAGCAGGTGTGTAGGTGTGATGATGTACAAAGTACAGACATCACAGAACTGATAGAGGATTGAGACAAGTTCAGGGCAGGCAGCAAGGTCCTGATAAAACAGAGGTGAGCAAAACCAGTAGAAGCAGAACATCTGCTGTGCCATGAAGATGCAGAAGAAAGGCTAGTTTCAAATGCAAAGGCTGGCCAGTACCAGTGGCCAAAATGCAAAGGGTAAGATTTCTTGTAATTTGCATTAAATCTGTGAGCCTCATGGTTTCTCCTGTTGCCTAGATAATGAAATGCTTTTGGACATCCTGGACATTGCAGGTATACAATATGTAGGCAGTCCAACTTCCCAAGCTTCTGCTTGTGACTACACATACAGAAAATTCTTTAAGCCATTTAAACCACCTCTGTCAGGTCTAGATAGAATTTTCACCATTGTGAGACTTTTGACCATTGTCTCCAAGTGCAGAGTGTTAGCTAGTGAACATGAAGACACACATTCTTTGTGTTTGATGACAGTACAAAAAAATCTATGAATTCTATGCTAATGGAAGCGAGAGTTTAGAGGAAATATTTTTACCCTTCATGTAGAAAGCCTGTGATTGCCACTTGTTTCACACACCGGTTCTACATTTAAGAAACATTTTAAAATTCCATCTGAAGGTCTAGGAACCAAGGGTTTGTTGTAATCACCTTAAGCAAAGCCATCGTGAGCAAAACATAACTTAGGAAAGATAAACAAAGACAGTAACAGGGTTTTAAGGGGTGTTCAACAAGTCTTGGAAGGTCATACTGTAAGTTTGCCATTAAAGGGAGTTACTGTGAGATTCAAAGTCACTGAAGAGAATGATGAAAGGGAAAAATACCACAGTGTCATAGAATCATAGAATCTTAAGAGTTGGGAGGGACCTCAAAAGATCATCTAGTTCAACTCCCCTGCCAGAACAGGACCACCTAGAGCAGGTCACACAGGAACTCATCCAGCTGGGTTCTGAATGTCTCCAGAGAAGGAGACTCCACAACCCATCTGGGCAGCTTGTTCCAGTGCTCCGTCACACTCACAGTGAAGAAATTCTTCCTTGTATTTCTTTGGAACCTCTTATGTTCCAGTTTATGCCCATTGCTCCTTGTCTTGTCATTGTACACAGGAAGCTTTTGAGTGCCTACTGAAGAGGGCTTTGGGAAGCCTTCCAATGCCTGCAGATGAGAAGTTCAGTGTGCCACTATTTCATTATTATAAACTCCACACATTGTCATGCACTTGAGGAACTAATGTTTCTGCCAAGTTACATGACTTCAAAACATAGGATACATTTCACTGTTTCAACCCTGGTTCTGTTTTGGTTGGAAAAAGAGGATGAAAGACACTTTGATTTTAGGAGAAGAATCTGAACAGAATACGAATTTTTATTGCAAAATTTTACTCCAGTAAAACACACAAACCTTAATAGTAGTGAGTATCTTTATGAGAAGCAAAATACCAGATACTTGGTTAAAAAGAAGATTAGCAGACCATTTTTTTCACTAATATCAGGCAACAAGATAAAATGTGATATAGTTGACAAAGAAGTACTGGAAAATAACAAACATTCTTTCTCATCTTTGCATCTAAATTTTCCCTTGCAAACTGTTAAATACAGTTCAGTAGTGTTAGCAACTACTTTTTTTTCCCTAAACCTTTTCTTTGCTTTTTTTTTTGTGCATTTGGGGTTTGCTTCTCTTCCTCTGCTTTCAGGGCTGCTTCATGAGCTGCTAGCTCCTCTTGTTTTCTGCGCTCAGCCTCTAGCAACTTACTTCTGTATGCTTCCCGAATGCTGTGGACTCTGCCTCGTGTTTCGTCTAAGGATGCCTAGCGAAAAACAAACAGTAATTACCCATCCCCACCCCAACACATGAATCTTGATTTTTGAAACAAGCAACCGCATCCTTCCCATTATGTTTCACTTTGTGACTGTATAATTACAGGGAAAGCACCTCTCTTTTTCCTTTTATGTGTATTTGTATTGATTTGTCACAGGGACACATCTAGATGTCAATCTGTTCACCATAAAGAAGAGAAAGTTTATGAAAATCCTTTAAAAACTGCTGGCATAATAAGCTAATTGTATGAAAGGAGAGTAGGGCAACAGACCAGTTACCTACCTGGGTGTAGTCCATGTTCAGTTCCCTGAAAACCTAGTTTTCAGGAATGCTGAAATGGCTTAGGAGTTCTAGTCTTTTAAGATACTAAAGGAGCCAAATGACATTGACCTTCAGTGAGACTTAGAGCAAGTGGGACTTGGACACTTGTGAAAATTTTTAAACTGACACTTCCATCCTGGAAGTGATGAGGACACCTGGATACCTTTATATAGGTCCATGTGGTCTACAGATGAAAGAACTGTAAAAGTGCTAATCAGCACAGTATGCATATTCAGAAGGAAATCATTGTAAATTTGTACTGCGAAAGACTTACTTCTTCAACAGAGACACTTTCTAGAAAGAAATGAGGAACTACTCTTAATAAGAATTTGCCCTTCTAGTCTATGATCTGTTAGGCATCCAAAATCATTGCAACATCTGACAACCCAGACATGCACTCTTACTGCTATCAATCAGACAGTCGTAGTGAACTATGGCTCCTAGGAGACTTGTATTTAATATAGATCAGGCTGTTTGAGGACTTGTTAAGAAGGTGTTTCCAAGTGTTTTCTGTAAATAGTTTGATGTAAAATTATGTTGATGTTTTGTGTCTCTCATCCAGTTTTAAGAGCACTGAATAGTTAACCAGCTGATTGCTACTGGTTATTATATCACCAGTGTGTGACAAAACATTTTGTTCCTGTTGCCACTCAAAGGTTAAGCAAGTTTTGTGAAGATACTTGTACCAATTTCATATGCAATGTATTGGCTTAGTTAATCCTAACAATTGATCCCACACTAATGCTACCAAGCTTGTTATTTTTATACATTATTTTTAAAGGTTAATAATACCCATTTTTTTGTTTGCTAGCATCATGCATATTCCAGGAGAACTGTGTTCTGAAGCTTTGCTGTACAAAATGCTAGGAGAAACTGGTCCTCCTATATATATTATCTTGTTGTTATTACTTTCTAAAAAGCCCTATACAATTCTATAATTAAAAAAATAGCAAAACCAGAGCTGTTTTATCTAATACACATCTATTCATGCATGTCAAACAGACAGTTTATTCTTACCTATAACTATCCCTTTATGGTAATAGTTTTAAAATAATGTTTTCTTTAAGAGCTGTATTGAGAAAGCACTAAGAATATCATATTAAGGATGTTGCGTAGCACTATTTTTTTTCCTTAGAACTTTTAGTTTTAACTTTTGCCCCAGTGACATTTCAAGCTTGTTCACTGTTTCTGATTATTGGCACTGAAGACAAAGTGTTCAGAATAGTTGATCAAGATATTCATATTAGTGAAGGGTATCGCAGTTATAGTTACTGGAAAGTAATCTTGAAAACCTACCTGCAGATCCTCATACATTTGAAGTATATTTTGCTTCAATAAAGCTCTGGCATGTTTTTCTTTTTCTCTTTCTTTCATGGCCAGTTCTTGAAGTTCCTTAAAATGCTGGATTTTTTCTGCTTTACTTATCTCTTGCTGTTGACTGACAGACTCATTTCTTAGCACAGACTCACACGTTGTTTCTCTTAAGGAAACACAAAGATATTTGTCTCATTTCAAGTACAGTTTTGGGCGGTACATATTTTTCTGAACATATTTTCTGAATATATTTCTGATATTTTGGCTATATATTTCATTGTAAATATCCTTTGGCTAGATATGGTTAAGGAATCACTTTCCCTCTGCTTATATATAACATCAATGAGAAAGTATATTCCTGAGGCCAGGTCTTATACTCCAGTGTCTCTTTAAAAACAGATTTGTGAAGTCATGCTCATCTTTGAGGACATCAGAAACTCCTAAATGTGATACTTATTTGTAATTGTCAAGAAATATAGGTGAATCTGCTTCTGCAAAGGGGTTGGACTAGATAATCTCTAAAGGACCCTTCGAACCCTACCATTCTATGATTCTATGAAATATAATACTTCCAAAACTTTTTTTATATTATAATTCAGCATTGAGACAAAGGTTTTGTTGTTTTTTTTTTTTTGCCATTGGCATAATGGCAGCCAAGTGGATAATATATTTTTATAATTTAACTTAAACGACTAATGTAAAAAGTCAAGAAGATGAAGACAAATTAAATGTTTGCAAGACTCAAGCCTGTGGAAGATATTCTGCTATATTTTCTACCATTTTAATGTTATTCACTCAATCTAACACCAGTTTTCCCTTCAATTGAAAATTAAATTTTGGGATTTTTTTATCAGTATGTTTTAAGGTCTTGAAAAATGAATGAGCTGAGGGTGAGGGAGCCCTGGCACAGGCTGCCCAGAGGGGCTGTGAAGTCTCCTTCCTTGGAGGTCTTCAAGACCCATCTGGACATGTTCCCGTGTGACCTGATCTCGGTGAACCTGCATTTGCAGGAGGGTTGGACTAGATGATCTCTAAAGGTCCCTTAGCCAGTCTTTCATTTTGGTTTTTCACTGGTTCCTGCTGCAGTTTACCTCATGTAAGGACTAAGGTCTATAGGCTCCCATTTTTTCTGCTGCATTTGTAAGCTTGAGTCAGTGGATGCTTCTGATGTTTTCTTTCCTGTGGTAAAAGAATCTACAACAGAAGAGATTAAACTAGTTATTCATTTATGCTAGGAGGCTCCATCTAAAATCTTACATAGTTTTTTCTTCTTTTGGCTCAGTAAAAAACATTATTAAAACAGAATATGGGTTAGAGAGGATATTGTCCTGCCTTTTTATTTCCAACACTATGAGAGAATCAAAGATGCTGCAAAAAACTCCCAATACGCTGGACTGAAATTAATGTATGTATTTTAGCTAAATCTACAGAACTCCAGAAAGTTTGTAAAAATAAGCAAAAGCATTGAATTTAAACTGCCTAAAAATATAAGAGCAACTTCTAATCAGTAAGGAATCACATTCTTTAGATAAAAAAGAAAATCAATAAAAATCTGATTGTTCAGTCCCAGCTGTAATTAAAAAAAAAAATATTCCTTTTTAGGCAGAGATTCAGTTTGGGAAAATATCAGTCTAAAAAAACCTGGTCCCACGACAACGTAAAACTGACATTCTGAAATTTTTTTAACCATATGGATAGTAACCATGTTATGCTTCAATGTAGCATTCTCACAATACAATGACATATCTGACATTAAGCATGCCGCTGCGGTGAGCTGTGTTTTGATCATTGCAAAGCTTCCTTCTTTCAGTTCTTCTGAATGTGCTGAAAATGCTCGTGGAATATGATGAAATTTAGCAGTGACTGCAGTAGTTTGTTTCTATAAAAACCCTCTTATTACCCTACTAATAGTAGCAATACATTGAAACATTTAAAAATATTACTGGAATTTTCATGTCAAAAATAGAAAGAGGTTTCTGAGCATTAAAAAACTTTACTGTCTATCTGTTTAATGTCTATACATAGACAGATATACCAGCCTTCTCTGATAATGTAGAAAGATGAAATGGACTTTGGAAATGTTTTAGACATTGCTCATTAGAAAAGTATTCTTCAGAACATAAAAATTCTCATTAAGATAGTGAACATTACAGAAATGTTTAAGCACATTATTATCTATTGCTGCACTCTATGGAACCAAACTGTAACATCTTGAAGTTACTTTGTGAACCTTTGCATTAGACTCCAAATGTTTAGTTTAGAAAAAAAGAATGTCTTGGTAGACATTCATTAATTTTGAAGTCCTTATCCAATAACTTAGAGGGAAATTGTTTTTTTTTTCAAGTTGCTTTGGAATGCAAGAAGCAGTTAATGATGTGTTTGTCCAAGGCATAAGGAAATGACTTCTGCTTTAAGTTCTGAAACATTCCCATCAAGTTTACTTACCTGACTGGCAAAATACTAATCTTAACAAGTTATATACTGGTCACAGGTTCTAGTTCCGTACATGAGAACAATGAACAGATATTGTCACAATCATACTGGCTATTATACTTTCATTTCTGTGATGGTCTAATCTCAGTATTACTCTCAGAAGAAAAAAAGAAATGGCCTCACAACCTTGCACACAGTTCAAATGTTCATCAGAGTTCAGTAATAGGCAGGGAATACATATTAAGAATTCACAATAGCTGTAACCACTAAATAAAATTAGATAACAGTTATGGAAGCTGCCAGGAAGGTGATGCTACTTAGTATGTATTTTTTGATACCTCACTTCCAGAGCACTGTCCAGAAAATGCATATTAGAAGCATTAGTTAATAACATTAGACATGTTATTTCACCTGCTAAACTTTAAAAAAATATTTCTGCAATAATGACCTCTGGTATCCAACTTGGAATTGAGGGTGTAGGTGTTTTCCACTGAACTTCCAAAAGGTTCAGGTTAATTTAGTCTTAGAATTCTAGTACAGAAGGGCTGTCTAAAGTTTGCTTAAGGGTAACTTGGCAGCCTCCAAGGGTTGTGAGACTGTATCTGTGTCTGAAAATAGAGCAATGTGACACTTAAAAGATAGAGGGAATGGGGAAGACAGATACTAAGCGTGCCATTGTGCATTTGGACACCTTTCTTGAGGCAATCTATCCGTTTTGTTACCAGTATTTAATACAGAAGTCTCTTCTAACGAGATGAATGTGATGAAATGATGACATGCTTCACAGAAAGTTACACTCTTACCTCTTTCTCCTGAAGTAGGTGTTAAACTGGCAGCCTCGGTGCCAGCTGTGGGCTCCTCCGAAGCTCTTGCAGCATGCTTATTAATAAACCGCATGCGTTCCTGAAAAGCCTAGAGATCAAAGTTTTAATCCAGATAAGAAATCTTCTACTGCATACCAAAGAATTGCCAAAAGTAGGAATCTGTAAGTGGTCAACAAGACAGTAAATCTTCAAATCCAGTGCATGTGAGAGATGATGCTCTTTCATATTAGTGGTGTGTATATTTCACTGGTTTGATTTAGGAAAAGATCACCTCTAACAACAGGAATACCATTAGTGAGTCACATGGGAGAAAAAAAGATGAACATGAGGGCCACATTTCATTTCAGAATCACATTCAAGCTGTCTCTCCAATGGATTTTCTTTTTCTGAAATAACGATCTGTCAACATCAAACATTCAATTTTTCTAGTAATATTTTGGAATCTTTACTTATTTAGTTTTAATGTGTTGTATAGTGGAGAAATAAATTAATGCTTAAAGTTCATCTTTAGTTTCTATCAAGTGTGTCTTGAGCATACAAATAAGAAACCCTAAGTAAACCTTTATGAGTTGGTAGTTGAGTAAAATGAAAAGTAGGCAGAACACTTTGAAAGATTTTACTCCACACAATGCATACATCAATACATATATTTAGTATATATGCCAAATGAGAAAACAATGCTGTCAATACAAACCTAAACCAGAGTGCAGTATGCAACGCTGCCTGGGGATGGAACTAGAAAAGATGCTGGAGTTCCCACTGAGTCAGTCCTGAGATGTTGAATACTTACACTAAAAGTCAGAATGGACTGGAAAAATCACTAATCTCAGGGCAGTTTAAAATAATATTGGAATTTTTTTTTTAAAGAAAAAAAAACCATAATCATGAAAAATCAAGGTTTCCTCATAGCTGAATAAGTGGTCAGAATACATTCAGGTACTGCAGATCCTTGGGGAAATACCACTTCCTCCTAGGAACAAATACAGCTTGGTGGTTTCTCCTGAGAAATGGGAGCTATGGGTACAAACCTTTTCAGACTCAATTACCTTTAATTCCAAAACCAGGCATCACTACTTCTGCCTGTCTTTTCAGAAGGTGACTTTGGCTCACTCAGCTTTCTTTCAAGGGCTCAGATTGTCAGAATAGACACAGAAGCTAAAAGTCAGCCTAGAGTCAGGCACCTAATTCTCAGATTCAGAGGGCACGTGATGCCTGAATGCAGACTTTGGGGCAGAGTGATCAGGAAGAAAGGAGAAAGGAAGCTACTTAGTCTGGATAGCAGCAGATCCCCATTTTTACTTTCTTCTTTTAGTGTACTAAGTGCAGTTGCTGCAATTTTCTTAACAATAGATGTTTGAGGAAAATGTCACAGACCTAAAGGGCTTTTAAAATGGAACACTTTAGCTGTAATTCAGTTGATTTTCTGATCAAAACAGGCAATGGTGTTAGAACCAGCATTCCGAAGAGACTCTACACATCACTGGGCATACATTTCCAGTTAATCTTTAGGAGGTTGTGCTTGCATTTTCAGCCTCGGCACAGCCAATTAAAGCTGCAGAGTAATTCATCTCTCCTTAGATCAGAATTTGGTAAATTTGTGTCAGAAAAAAACGTGAGACTTGGATACACTGAAGAGAACTGAGGGAATTTGAAAGTGTCAAGGGGAAGACCCATGTCCAAGGTTCACTTCTGAAAGGTAAAATTAAAAAGGCAAAGTGCTTCTGAGCTGGGGTTTTATAGACAATTATCCCTCAATGGTAGTGATAGTGATAAGGAATGACTGTCAGGTTAGTTCTTTAAAGACTGCATTTTATTCTTTTGTTTTCCTTTTTGGAGTAATGATGCTTCAAATTCTGAATCAGCAGTGTAACTTTTTGCTTTGCTATAAAGAACTTGTATTATTTTTCCATCTTAAGCATCCATCATGCCAAAAGAGCCCAGCTGCAGCTGACATCTGAAGTAGTATTGCTTCTCCAAAACAGTGAATTCACACAGAGCAGTACATACTGGCTCATGAGTAACCTGCAACCCAGAATGAGTTTGGGAATCCTGGCTGCAGGTGAAAATTTGAGTGATGATATGGTCAGGTGCCAGTTCTTCAAGATAAATCTTTTTGACATGTTTATAACAGTTTATTTCTCACTAGAATCTGTTCCTGTGAAACATTTAAAGTTGTCACAAGTAGCAGCTTCATGATTGTGTAGAGGTATTGAGCTTTCTAAGGAAAACCTTTCTCTGATTTATAAAGTAGAATCTAAAGTCTAAGTGATTGATGGGAGTCTACATTAGATGATCTGGATTCCTGCCTGGAATTCATACACATAATTGGTTTTGATTCCTTAAGCTGTGTAAAAATTTCCTGTCTTCCACAGAGTCCTGAAGAGTACAGCCATATGAAGTCAGGTCTCCATTGCGGCAACTGCTCTACCATCAAAGCAGCTCCTGGAACTTGTGAAGAAACATCAGGGCAAAGATTGCATTCTGATATTACCTTGATAGCTCTTCCTGGCTCTGCAGATTCCCATCTTTGTTTCATGGCTTTGATTTCATCTGCTCGCTTGGTGTCTTTCTTCACTTCCAGAATGTCTGCCTCTCTCTGTTCACTAACAAAACGTAAAGTCCAGTGTGCTTTGTTTGAAGCAGTTTGCTGAAACTGAAATATCATAATGTATTGATTGGTATACATCAACTACCATTATTCAGGTTGAAGTTGTGTTTCTGTATCCTGATAATTTTCCTGACTAATAGCCATTATATGTTGATAGACTTTGACATGCATTGCTAAGCAAACAGTGGCTAACAAAGGAAAGAAAAATGACTTTGCAATGTCTGGAAGAATTTGAGGTATTTTGTTTTTTTATTTTATGGGAGTATTTCCCCCACTCCCATACCGCATGATCCACAAGTTCTTCTGAACAAGACTATTTTGTAGAGATTTTACATGCAATTCTCCTATCTCCATGCCATTTTTTTCGCCTTCCCTCCTTTCCTTTCTTTCACAAGCTTTTTTTACTAGCTGTCTTACTATACTTAACTAAGCTTTTTGTGTAGAAATAGATCTTTCTCTGTTTTATGAGGCATCAGGTTCTTTCCAATCACTTCCCAAACTCTCTAAACCACTTTAACCCATGGCTTCTCCAGAATCATAGGGTACAAGTAGTGTCTGAAATGTGGGAGACTGTTCTGCTATCCTGACTAATGAATGAGATATTGTGCTGCATATATTTCTGAAACTTTACCATCTGTAGAAGCTTTAAGCCCAAGATTTAGAAGTAGAGATAGGAATTGAGGTTTTATTTGAGACTAAAGGTATTCATCTTCTTTATCTGCAAGAAGTATCATCTCAAAAGTTGCATCTGTTTTGGTGTCAGACTTAAGGACTCCCAAGAACCACCATCCCAGCACACCTAGCATACCCTGTCATTGGAGCTGAAGGCAGAATTTGATGCAAACTGAAGCTGCATTGCATTTCTGTTGCCAACAATCTCAACTGCAGACATTCAGACTGCTCTGAAGAAGGATTAAGGCACTATTCCAGAACTCTGTTTAATTAGGTGTGAATACGAATCACAGGGAAGTTTGCTGTGGAGCAGGCTTAGTCAACAAAAACTCTATGGAGATGCCCTTTCCTTGAACTACCTGCCATGAGGCAGCAAAATTCCCAGCAAAATCAATATCATTAACCAAGGAGCTGTCAATTTCTTCTTTGCCTTCCACAGATCTATTTGCAATCCATACAATCATTATTCCTTTTAAGGCACACAGGCTGGCAGTAGCCTTTCAGTCCACCACAGAACACTCAGGTTATTTCATCACAGATAAGAAGAGTTTGCAAATAGGCAAGTAGATACTGTTTTTTCTGTCAATGAGTGCCAATGAGCTAATGACAATTGTGACACATGAGAAAGGAACTGACTATAGCAGAAAGACTTGTTTCATCTCCCTGAGAACACATGAAAACCACTACAATGAGGGACTAATGGGACATGAACATGGCCAATTAATGGAATTTAATAAAACTTCAGCAGAGACAGAAACTAAACCAACAAAAGGAACAACCAGTTGTTCCTTTATACATAAATAAATGAGCACATTACACCTCTGAATGTAGGATGCATGTCTCTTACATGTATATGTCTGACTCTCTCAGGTGTAAAGATAAAAAGGTGGTAAAGCAAGGCATAGAGAAATACAAGAAATACACTAGAAGTGCTAGTAAAACTGATCTCCACCCCTGAAAATATCTTTACCTTCAGTACAATGACAGCACATTCAACAAATCCAGTTTTTGGCTTTGTTCTCACCTGAGTTTCAGGTAGAGATGCAAGAGATCCAAGTGATCCTTTTTCTTTATTGGATTTCTCCTTTTCTGTCTTCTCAGGTGCTTTATCTTTTGATTTTTTGGTTGGTTTAGGAATCTTTGCAGACTTTCGTCCTTCAGAATAACTGGAGGAAAAGCTGTAATTCTCATGCTTTTCTCCATATACTATTCAGATGTAGTAATGATGCACGATGAATTAGAAGATACCATAGTTATCCAAGTATGATTTCCAAGGCGGAATAACAGTGCAAAACAGCCATGTAGAAAGACAAAGAAAAGTCAGTTAATCAGTTGACACTTTCAAGGACTACAATAAAATTTATTGTTGAACCAAGAAAGACTGTGAGGACAAAACTTTTAAAATAGACTTACAAAGTAGATATATTGTGACAGCCTTATCTGTTCTAAATATCACTTTACCCAGGGTTTAATTGTGAGTTTGCCATGGTTCCTGCATACCACTCACTTTATTGTTGCCTTGTGTATGGGTTAGCTCAAAGACTGCAGCGCAGACAGTCACAATCTCACTCTTGCTTACATAGTCTTGTACAACCTTTGTCAGTGTTATGCACCAAGCAAGTGAGAAGCTCTAAGTAATTAAAGTCAGTATTCTCACTGTCTCATATCCTTGTAAGCCTGAAAACATGAAGAGCAGAAGGGAAGATAGCCCCTCCTCAAAAATTTAAGGCAAAGAAGAATATTTGAGACTGATTTTTAAAATTTAAAATTTTTTAAAATATGCTTCTCAGAACTCTCTGAGACAGTTTTGGATTAATTATTTTATCAGTACACGTGCATGCAATAGGAATACTATATGTTTCAATTAAATATAGTGAGAATTAACATTTCTAACACTAATTCTTCACTGTCTGAGCTGGTCAGAGTTACTAAAAAGACTTTTGCATGTCATATTCTTGGGAGTGGAGGGGAGAAAGAGAATAAAAAAGAGAGTAAGAAGAAGGGAAGGGAAGGGAAGGGAAGGGAAGGGAAGGGAAGGGATGGGAAGGGAAGGGAAGGGAAGGGAAGGGAAGGGAAGGGAAGGGAAGGGAAGGGAAGGGAAGGGAAGGGAAGGGAAGGGAAGGGAAGGGAAGGGAAGGAACTTGCAGTAACATATAGCTTTAATAAGAAATCATAATATGCAGGTAAGTATGAAGAACCTGGAACAGACATTGCAAATCTCAGTCTGAAATCTCAGTTTCCCTCCACCTTCATACTCCTTGAAACATTAAAACAGTTGCTGAAAACATAGAATTAGTCAATAGAATAAACCTGAGGATTTCTGTTGGAAAAATGAGGAAATGAATGACTGTTTTGCAATTCAACAATAATAACAAGGTACCTTTCACATAATGCTATGCTTTTCTAATATCTTTCCAGTGAGGGCAAATCCTTGTGCTGCATGATTAGTGAGCTTTGGATCAGTACATTGTACACAATGTCATGGCTTAGGTTATATAGATATGCAAAACTGTAAATATTAAATATATAGAAATATATTCATAATACATATGTAACTACACATACAAATATATATTATATGATATGCACATGTATTATAGAATCATAAAGGTTGGGAAAGACCTTTAAGATCATCACATCCAACCACTAACCTCACATTGCCAAGCCCATCACTGAATTAAACCATATCCCTCAGTATTTTATCTACGCATCTTTTGAATATATCTAAGAATGGTGACTCCTCCTCCCTGGGCAGCCCATTCCAATGTTTAATAACCCTCTGAGAGAAAAAGTTTTTATATGGTTCAATCTAAACTGTCCCTAGTGTAAACTAAACCCATTTCCTCATGTTCTATTATTAGTTACTGGAGAGAAGAGATTGACTCCTCCCTCACTACAACTCCTTTCAGAAGTTGTAGTGGTTGTAGACAGTGATCATGTCTCCTCTCAGCCTCCTCTTCCCTGGGCTAAACATCCCCAGCTACCTCAGCTGCCCCTCATCAGACTTGTACTCCAGACCCTTCATCAGCTTCGTTGCCCGTCTCTGGACATGCTCTAGCACCCCAATGTCCTTCTTGTAGAGAAGGGGCCAAAACTGGATACAGTATTTGAGGTGTGGCCTTACCACTGCCAAGTACAAGGGTACAACTCCTTGGTCCTGCTGGTCACACTGTTTCCAACACAGGCCAGGATGTCATTTGCCCTGTTGGCCACCTGGGCACACTGCTGGCTCATGTTCAGTCAGCTTTAACACCCCCAGATCCTTTTTCACAAGACAGCTTTCCAACCACTCTGCCCCAAGCCTGTACCATTGCATGAGGTTGTTGTGACCCAAGTGTACTTGGCCTTGTTGAACTGCATGGAATTGGCCTTGGCCCATCTATCCATCCTGTCCAGGTCCCTCTGAAGTACCTTCCTGTCCTCAAGCAGATCTACTCACCCACCCAGCTTGGTGTCATCTGCAGATTTACTTAAGGTGCACTCAATTCCCTCATCCAGATCATTGATAAAGAAGTTTCATATGCGAACTACTTGATGCCATCTTTAAGATTTCCTTCTTGAAGAATGTGCAGCCTTTCTGGACTCCTTTGCCCTTCAGGATTGTCTCCCAAGGGACACTGGCTACCAACTTCCTAAAAAATTTAAAGCCTGCCCTCCCGAAATCTAAGGTGGTAGTTCTGCTGATCCCTCTCCTTGCTTCTCTGAGGATTGAGAACTTACTAGGCAACTTCCAACCACCACATCCCTCACTAGACCTTCTTTGTGAATACCAGGTCCAATCTACCCTCATTGGCTCTCTCATCAGCTGTATGAGGAAGTTATCCTCCACACATTTCAGAAACCTCCTGCTTGCAGGGCTGTATATCTCTTCTGTAAAGGTAGGGGCACCTGGAAGGGTGGAGCAGTCACATAAGATGCTCTGAGGCACTGGTCAATGACCTGCTGCCATTGCCCTCTGTCCCTTGAGTCCCTGGATTCAGCTTGGCTAAGAGAGTAGGGGGAATCCCCTGGGTTAGCCTCCTGATTAACCTCCCGCATGGAGGAGAGGGCTCGATCCCAATTGTTTAGTTCCCACTCGCTCTCCCTAATACTCCTCAGCCTACTGACCTCCTCATGGAGCTCTGCCACCAAGCAGAGTAGTTTCTCCACCTGGACACACCTCACACAACAGTGCTCTCCACTTCCACCCTTGACAGAAGGGCACCTCTCACATCCTGTCACCTGAGTTCTGTGCTCCAGGAACACCTTGCTCTCTCAGACCAGATGCTCAGTGGCAAAAACCAAGCCTCGCTGCTGCCATGTGTCTTGCTGACTGAACCGTTATACACGTGTGTTTATATATAAATTGTATTATTCTTATGGCTTCATGCTTCTTATATAATACACAATGGCGCCAAAGTGCTAAGCTTAAATTGATGCAGTGCTACCAAAGCATACATTATAGAATGAAAGGAAAAATTAAAGCGGTCTCCACAAATACTGAAGATAGTAAAACCACTCCAGAGGAAATGCAAATATAAAATAAACAGGGATAACCTTATTTGAAGCTATAATACCATTACATAAAAGGCTTTCCATTTAATTTCACATTATCATAACACATTAACACCGTAAATCAGGCTGATGTACATGCATTATTCAGTGAATTATTAATTTTAAAGATAAATTATTTATTGTTTATAGAAATACTCAAGAGAGATTCAGTGTCTTTAGCTAAATGATAGCAGAGAAAGTCTTTTTATATCACGGGATACCACAAGCTTTGTCTGGGTTCTATAAATATTTTACAACTCTGAATTTTTACATTTTGACACTCTGGGCTTATTGCATACACTGAGAAGTTACTAAATAACAAACAAACACATGAAATGACAGGGCTAAAATGAGGTAAGTCTCCTGCTTGAACTCCAGATATGAAGGTTTATGGCAGGATTCAGTTGAGCTCTCTTAGTTAACACTGTCTGGGTTCCCTCAGCCCTCTCCTCTCCCCTCAGCAGTGCAGTTTTGATCTCAGTTTTGGGATCATCCTCTAGATATTCCTGACGGAGGCATTGGTGGCAGTTTCGCACTATAGAGTCAGAGTGGGAGACGTGAGTAGTTCCTCTGGGCTTTTCCAAGGACAAAGCCAGGGAAATGCTTTATATGGGATGTGATAAGAAAAAAGGCAGGGAATTGATACAGAAAGCAAAAGGCCATTCCGGTTCACAGCTCAATCATCACAAACTCTCAGTGGCAGTTATTGTATATGTTCACAGTGATGAGAAATAGATGAAAGCAACTCTCAAAATCAGCTTCTTTACCACTTTTCAGTTATTTACTCAGAGATTCATTCTGTCTAACGCCAGAAGGAGTCGTAGTGATCATCCAGTCTGATGTCCTGTCCATGACAAGCTAAATAATTACACCAAAAGATTCTGATCTGAAGCTCATAACTTCAGATTGAGATACAAAAATTCTCATTGTTAGGCAAGGTAGACAGCTACTCCTGATTTATAAAATTCAAACTAGAGAATGTATCTTATTCATAGTTAAAATACAGAGGAATCTTTTGAAGTTTTCTTTGAGAAAATATCCTGCTGCCACTATCTGAAATAGGCTCTGAACATTTAATGGGAACACCCAGTAGTTGGCAGAAATGACTGTCACTTGTCCCGTGAAAGACGTGCAGATTGGGTTAGGAAATGACTGAGAGGGTCAGATGTTGCTTTTGCTATCTCTGACTGGACCCGCAGAAGGATTCTTGACAGATGACAATATCAAAAGTCTTTCCAAAGGTGGACTCATCCAGATGCTAAAGTTGTGGTTAAAATAGAAGAAAACCACCAGTACAGGTGCAGTAGTAGGGTGGGTTTAGAGCATGGCTTAGAAGTCTACAGATCTTTAAACCTTAGCACCATCATGTGTCCTCAGTGACCTATTTTTTCACAGAATAACAGAAAAGTGATTAATCACTACAGACAGGTAAGGTGAGAGAGAGATAATTGACCATCCTGTTAAACATCTCATGAAATCCTGCCCTTGGCATGAGCCAACAAATACTTCTGTGGAATTAAAAACCCATAGGAGAAAATTTCGCAGCTCTAGAGACAAAAAAAAAAGGGGGAATATTCCAAATGGTATTGCTTCTCCTGCCTTTTCAATTCTTCTGCTGCTGCCTGAGTTGGGAGCACTATCTCTCCCTGTATCCCCAGTGAGACAGCCCTCTCTCATCAACAGCTAATAGTCTTGAGTTAAGGCAATATATAAAATAAATGCTGCAGTCACCATTCAGCACAAACTGGTGATTCAACTCTGGGCTGTGACAGGTGCACAAAAAAATTTCTCGTCTTACTACAAGAAAAGAAAATCCAAAGAACTGAAAAAGCAATAGCTGAAAATCATAGATACAAAACTAATTTATAAGAACATTTTTGTTTGTACAATTGAGCAACTTAAAATGATATCAGCAGTTGCAAGATTGTCTGCAAATTGCTCGCCTTTTACACAAGAATGATGATCCAGACCTTAATTTTTTAAACTATTTTTCCAGGTAAATCTTGCCCATTTAAGTGTTCCCAATGGAAAGAAAAAAAAAAAAGAGAGAAAAGAATGAAGACCGTATAAACAACAAACTATCTGGCACTTTCTAATGTCTGTCTACTTGGGCTTTCCTAGTTAATGCTTTTTTAATGTTTTGTTTGCATAAATGCTCTTCAATAAAACATTTAATGAGAATTCATGTATAATAGACATGACTAAATATTAGTCATGAAATAACTTTTGTTAACACTGTTCTTTTTAGAAGTACTGCCAAACTGCAACATTTAGGATTTTGAAGAAATAAAATAATAACAAGCATCAACAAATATTAAATACAAAATTGTGATAGCATCTATATGCCAAAGAACTTACATTCTTCAAAAATGTTCTTAATATTTATAATATCAGTGAATATCAATAGTATATATAACAGTATGGGTCTTAACTTAAATGGAGACTAGTTTAAAACACTTTAATAAATGCTAATAACAAAGCTGAATTATGTTTTTGCCATGAAAAATTAGCATGAGTACAAAACTAACTCCAGATGGCACTGTTGCCTTATAGATATAAAAAAAAATAATACCCAAATTTGTGAAAATTTGATGTGGGGATTTTCCACCTGTCTCCCTTGCAGCTTTCTTTAAAGTCACATGGTGAGAAGATGCCTTTTTGGTTACATACTGTCCTGGTTTTGGCTGAGATAGACTAAATTTTTGTGCCAGCAGCTGATACAGCACTGTTTTGGATTTAGGATGACAATAATGATGATAACACACTGATGATGTATTAAATCATTGCTAAGCAGTGGTCAAGGACTCTTCAGCTTCTCACCCCACCCTGCCAGCAAGTAGGCTGAGGGTCATAAGAAGCTGGGAGGGGACACAGCCAGGACAGCTGACTCCAACTGGTCAAAAGGCTATTCCATACCATAGGACATCATGTCCAGTATATAAACTGGGGGAAAGCTGGACAGGATCTGGCTCAGCTACAGTTAGCAGGTGTTGAGCAATTGTATAGTGCATCAATTTTGTATATTCTAATTATTTATTATTAATAGTATACCTTAATTTTATGCCTTAAACCATGTTTATCTCAACCCAGGGTGGGGGGACTGAGCAAATGGCTGTGTGGTGTTTAGTTGACTGCCAGGTTAAACCAGGACACACATCAACATTGCTACGATATGAATTGTGTATTTGACAACTTTACATCGTAAATCTCAGTTTTCAAATTGCTTCAAGACTAGTTCACAATATAGAAAAAGATTCTAAGATTAAATATCGCTTCTTCCAAAATACCAACCTATAGTAAGCACTCCAGATAAGAGAGGTACATAAAATAAAGGCTAAGTAGTAAATGCAGGAAGTGGTTATGCTTAAACTTTAGGATATATGTTTTTTTAAAATTCTGTTGGTGGCCTGGGCAATCTGTTGGTATTCTTGTATAAATAGAAACACTCAGTTAATACAAATTGGGAAATCAATTTGAGCTACTTTGAAAAGCAGAACTTGTGAGAGGACACAGAAATCACAGCATTTTAAAAGAATACTAAAAGTGCTCAATAGCACTGACTATGGCTTGAGTATGGTTGACTGCAAATAAGCCAACATAGAGAAGAGAAGCTATGCACTGGAGACTGCTACCTTGAACTAAACATGAAAGAGTCATAACAAGCTTCAGTAACAACAGCCGAGAAGTAGTGATTTGTGATTTCCTTTGACCTGCAGTTTTACAGACAATGGTGATGGCTGTATTAGAGGACGCACACAAGTTGCATGACTGGTATGTTAACTGCAAGCTGTTACTATGTGTATGACTCAGAAGGATATGAAAATGTAATAGGATAGTCCTTTACCAAAGGGAAAATTGGGAGAATAGAGAAAAGATGATTTCATGAATAACACAACAAACTAAAAGAAGGTGAAATCACCACTAAAAAAAGCTGTCTATGGTCCTGTAAGACTACATGACATAGCTCCTCATTTATTATGAAAACTGTCTAGGGACTATAGTAAATCAACAAGATAAACCTTTGTAAAGTTCACTAACACTGGCTGAAAAGACTCTGAAAATCTAAATGTTGAATTAATTTTAAAAACAAGAAATGAAATAATTAATATATATGTCAGCAATTACTACTGATGAATCCAAGCATTTAAAAAGAAATATATAACTGGAGTAAGAACTACCAATAATAAATAAAGATCAACTCTTAAGAAAATGTACGAGTATTAGCAAATGTGTACATGTTTATAAGAGGAAGGATAATACAATTAATTTCTCCTTATCTCATATTTGGAAGATTGAGTTATAGAACTTTAATGACATAGGAAATTTAATTAATGGTGGAAAGTAGTATTTTAGCTTCTGCAGGAATCTAAGAGCAAGAGCACAGGAGACTCAGCTGCGTGTGTGCACGTATGTGTGATGTTCTGCATGAGTAGATGGAGTAGGGCTGCAGCCTCTGGAGCTCATATGTGATTCAGGGGCCAGCAGAATAGATCCAGCTGGGCAGAACAGGTCCAGCTGCTGGAAGAATTCATCAAATTATCTACCTATCTATACATCTATCTATACATCTATCTTCTCTCTAATGGACTTCCACTGTATCCAGCCAGAGAGGGAAGCAAGATCAGGCCACTGATGCTATTTGTGTTTTTGTGAGCACACTTGAGTGTCTGCCTGTAACCAGAGTGGCTGGCAATGCATACAAATACATACATACCGTGTATGTGTGTTCTATGTGCATGTGCCTGCTGAGACTACATCTTCAGCCTTGCTAACAGTGGGGCCTGGGATGTGGAGTGTCAGCAGCTTCACCTCTCTCAAGCTATTGAATCCAGCGTGATAAATTTTCCTCAAACACAATTAAGATCTAAGTTATTCTGTGGCAGCCCCAGTGGTTAAAGGAGAAGCAAACATGAGACATTTATCTAATTTCTAGGACACTGACTGGTATTGTAGCTGCTTTTAATATGTGGTGTGTGTTTTGTTTTTTGGTTTTTTTTCTGTCCCTTAACAAGAAATGCTAAGAGAATTTGGAAAAAAAAAATCCCAGAAAAGTCTCTGTAATTTTTCTGTTGCCTTCCTGGCTTCAATATACAGCCTGTTTTCAGACCTTATCTAGTCTTTCCTCCTGCCTAAATTCTTCTCCAAGCAGTAAAGAAGTAACACATATCCCAAAACGGGTTTAGTGTTTTTTTTGTTTTGTTTTGTTTTTTTTCCCTCTTGTCAGTGCATTTTCTTAAATTATCAGCTGGCATGTTTCTCTAGTTTCAGTGGAAACTTCTGTGTTTGGATATACTTGGTCAGGGTGCTGTAACTTTATACTACACCTCACTGTAGAAGTGGTCATACTTCTACAGCTGTTCCAGATCCCTACCTAAAATTAAGCTCTAAGAAGCTCAGGTGAGCTTAGCAGAGTGTTCTCTTAATTCTTTACGTCTGAACTGAAGGTAGAAATCATATAATCTAATTTAATTCCTATGAATCACAGAACAAAGATATTTGTTGCTTAATTCTTTCACTCAAGCTCAATTCTTTCATAAATTAAAAAATATCATATGGTCTTGGCTGGGAACAATAGTGCATTTGACTAAAACATATTTAGATAGACGTACCTTTGACTTGATTACTCTCCATTTCTTTCAGTTCCTGAACAAACAGAGATTGACTCTCAGTAAGTGGCCAACTATTATACAACACCAATGCTTGTATGATATACTCATGAAACTGTGAAAGAAAATACCATATGTTAACATGCTGAAGATGTAATAATTATAGTAAGCATTCAAAAGTCCTTTAGGTTAGTAAACTGCCAGCTACTGAACTCAACAAATGAAACACATAATTAATTTACAAGCTTGCACATTACAGTTTTCACAAGAAGCTTAAAAAATTAGTGTTAATTCCACAGATTCTAGTTCAATTCCTGTGAACTTAAACAAGTACTCATGTGTTTATCAAGTGGAACTAAACTGGACTACATTCCTTTAAGATTTTCATGTAACTTTCCTACATATACAAAGTCCTAAGCCAAAGATTTTTTGTTTTGATTTTAAAACAGGACCTTTACCCCTAGTACTGGCACTTAATGTCTTAATTTGAAGTAGAAGTCAGGGTTCATGAGACATATTAAACATTTTCTACACTGAACAGGAAATTATTCTCTTTAAATTTTTATTCATTCTAAAGCCAATTCTGAGTCAAAGAAACAACTCTGGAACTTATTTCACTTTTTTTTTTTTTAGAATATTTTGTTGGAATTGAACTCCCAGTAGAGTAACACTTGGAGAACACAAGAACTGTTTTAGAAAGTAAATGCTGTTTTTCTAAGACTAGGTGAAGTCACGAAAAATCCATCCCTCTCTGAGAAATTCAGCTCAAGTAGCAGATATTTTGTGTGTGTGTTACTAAAGCTTTCAGCTGTCTGGCAATGAGTGTTTTTCTATTAAAACTATTAAAGATGGCCTTCTCATATCATATTTCAAAGAAAACTGACATCGAAGCATCAGAAATTTAATGTTATTGATGGTAGCTTTGTCCCATAGCGGAAAGTTATACTACATTTGATTTTGATTTGGCAAATGAAGCACATTTCAAAATTGAATGTATCAACTTGATTTGAAAACAAAAATTACCTTTTCCTATTGGGTTATTCATATATGTACACTATCCTTTCTCCATAGCCTCCTTCAGAAGCTACAAACAATCTTAACTTTGGATTCCTTATTCTTGCCTCAGTATATCAATCTCCACATGTACCAAAAGAATTATAAACACTACTTCATTGTTTGGTTTTGTGTTGTGTTTTTGGCTTTTTTTCCCAAAAGATTTGGAATCTCTTACTTGTTGTGGACTTCCATCAGTATTTTGAAAGTTTTCCAAAAGGAAAGATTCATCTTCTAAAACAGGTGGATGTTCTCGTATAACACCTGTCTTGAAAGAAGATTTGGTGTCCTTTGTAGATGAAATATGACCTTTTCTTTTTGATCCTCCAGTTTCTGATTCCTTCCTTGTGCTACTTTGAATAATCTGTGTTTTGCTTGCTGCAAGATGACAAAAAACATCAGTGTCAATTTCCAGAAGTTCTAGTAATTATTGGTACAAGTAAACAAATGCCCCCAGAAAGTGTGAGAAAGAAAAATTACCATAGTCAATTTTCTTGTGCTGTATTGTGCTTACAAGGTTCCAATCAAAATTATGCTTATTCCAAGCACAAATCTCTTTGAAGTAAATAATGAGATAATTGAAAGATTGTATATATAACTGGTGTTACTGTTTATAAAGCACATATTTCCACACCCCTCCCCCCAAATCTGAAATCAGGAACATGCTAAAGAAAAGCTGTTAACAGAGTATTAATCCACAGTAAATGTGTGTTTGTTTCTAATGACACTGAAATTTATGAAATTATCTTGCCTGAGTGTCTACAGAGAAAGGCATATATTTGAAAGGGAACATCTCCTACAGAATCGAATAAGGGCAAAAGTAACACCTCTGGGGAAAGCTGCTTCACCTGTGTTACACTAACAATAGCTGGACCAGTAACTGTGAAAAGATATCACTGAAGACAGAAGGCTTTACTCTTTACAGGGTTTATTACAGAAGTAAAGGATAATACTCTGTCATTGTAACACTTAAAAAGAAAAATGCACAGAGTTCCATGTGTGTTGACAAAACGTTCACAGAAGTTTATAGGAGCTGACAGGACTATTAGGCCAGATACAGCAAAATTCACTGGTGGTGTGTCAGTGTATAAATGCAAAATAAAAGGTTAAGTGCACCATTAGAAACTCCAAGAGAGTCAGGAAATGTTGTTTCTTATGGAAGCCAAATGTCACAGATGATCTGCTATTGCATCTTGCCTCTGCATAAGAGTGTGCTTCCTTTCTCCTGAGAAAATCAGTAAAAGTCAGGACATTAAAATGAGACCTTGCAGAGATGTTTTTTCCAAGATGTCTCAAACTCCTAATCACAAGTCATGACCTGTTCTTCTGCATGACATTCAGAACATTTAGCACCTGATATATCCTTCTTGCTGTCCCTGTAGTAAGCAGGCCTGTGAGAGAAACTTAAAGGAAGACTATACTTGGTTTCTTCTAACCCATTTTCTAGAGCGATGCAACTCCATGGGTGTTGTTTTGTAAAAGATATGCCTAAGCAAGGTCATATCTGTGTAATAGTTTCCTATTCAAATAGAGCCTGCTGAGCTTTCCAGGTATTAGTTAGCTTCCCATATTGTGAAGGTGAGAAGAAAAGTAACTCATAGCAAAACTCAGAGAGATGCTAAATCATGAGGCTTTCACTAAAAGAAGTACATTTGTGAGAAGAAATATCATCCAGAGATGAGAGTCTTGCATGAGAACCTGGTGCAAAGAAAAAAAAAATTTGCTTCCAAATGGGAGAATAACTCTCCATGAAGACATTTTAAAGTTGGATAATTTACTTTTAGGGTACTACATGCAACACTTGCATGAAAGTTTCTAGTTGGGAAGGATCTTCAACGCCCGTCTGAGCACTGTTATTGAGGGACCGTGCAAATAACTTACAAAAGGGTAGCTTTAAAGCACTTAGGTCAACTAAATATACTACTTCTTGTAGTATAGTCAACAGAGATGAGCTTCTCTCCAGCAGGTCGGGTGTCTGGGCTCTAGGAGCTTTGCACTGCCCTCTCAAGAAGCCTACCTATACTTATCAAGGTAGGTGAGCTTAAGTATTGAAAGATTATGTAATGGCTTGCACGGAGAATGATCCTGGCATGAAGATAACTCAGCTCAGAATAGTGGAATCCTCTGTAAGGCTCATTCTGCTTTCCTTGCTGGAAACATGACTTGGAAAAGTTAAAAAAAAATGCATATTCCAAAATACTAGTTCTAGGAATTTCCACCGGGTGGTGCTGTGACACCAAATTACTTTTCTTAGTACATACATTCATATTCAGTCTTAGTTTTCCTAAGCAAAGCTCTGACCTAGGTTTCAGACACAAATACCTGAACAAGATTTTGATACTTTAATACTGGATTGTATCATACTGCTGCTATGGGAAATAAAAACAAATTATTCTGACCATTAATTTGCCCATCTGTGCTTGCAGGACTGCTGTTTTTGAATCAACAAAATCAGTCATGCTTGCAACATGTCAATAAATAACTCCTGTATTGGCAAGTGAATGTTCAAGGTCCAAATCACCTGCTGCATCTCAGAACAGGTAAATATATCCAGAATCAATTGCTTTAATGTAGGTTTTGAGCTGTAAAAGACATTTATAAAACAACTGTGACTGGAGATTAATTAATAGGTTGTGAGTGGGAAAGGGGGATAATATTTTTATTGGTGTTGCTTCTACAACGATGACACTTAAGAGTACTTTTGTCAACATGAAGATCAGTTCTATGAGAGGTAGAACATGTAACACTGACGAGGTCTCAAATGTGAGGAATGTGTCTTGCTTACCTAACAAGCCTAGTGCTGATGTTATAGCGGTGGTTTCTGATTATTCCGGTTCCTTAAAAATGCATTTTACATATTGACAGTACCAGTTTTGTTGTATTGAGTGTCAATTGTACAAATCCTCACCCACACTTGGCATCAGAAATTATGAAAGTTCCTACACTGTTATCATACAGGTTGTATTTTCCTAACACATTTGACAACAGCAGAGAAACATGCTTTTACAATGCCATAAATTGCACCTACAGACACCCATCAGGCTGGGTAATATGATACTGTCACATTGGTTGTACTGAGTACATTTCATAATCTTTTCATTTAGTTTGAGCGCTCTGAAAGATTTGGAACATATACACAAAACGTGATATACAGAATATATAGATACAGGAAAACAACGTCAACACTAAGGCCGCTTGGTCTAGTGTTGTAAAAATACTAGTGATAAGAAAAACCACCACCAACCACTGTCAGCTTCACAGTTGTTTGTTCCAAATGACAGCTCTCTCTAGACTCACATACACTTAAATAGCATCTGAACATTAATTTCACCTTCAAATACGGTCTAAAGTTGTAACACTCTTCATATAGGCTCACTGCTGATATGATAACCTTTCTATCTTTAATCAGGTTAATATATTATTTTTTTCACTGAGTGAATCACAATGGATTTCATAAACATGATTACATTAGTTATTCCCATATGTAGCATTGGAAATTTAGATAAAACACTTTTGAAAGGATCATGTTAGAAAACTACACAACTGAAAATAGTAGAGGTTAGCATATGAAATATGATGATATTTTGAGCTTTAGCAAAGCAATAATCCAGTATTTGAACAATTTGTCTTTGCCTCAGGTTTTGAATATGCTCAAACAGGCAGAAACTGACTTATAGAAGATCTATCATTTAAAAGTCTTCCTAAAAAGACTGAAGACTTTAATATCTTACAAAAATTGATGTATAGTGGTATCAATGGAGAAACAGTAGTTGACCTGTTTGCTGACAAACAACTGCTTTAAGAAAATTTGTAATGCTTATGAAGAATATAATTTTCCAAATGAAACTCACAGATACAATGAAAAATTCAACATACTACATGATCTTATAAATAAAATGGAAATAGCTTGATCAAGGAGTGAAGTGTACAGAAAACAGGGAAACAGATTAACATCATGAAAGAAAACAGCACAGCTGTAGCATCTAAAATCTAATACATACAACAAGTGTTGTGAAAGTGGGTAGATAGTACTTCATATTTGTTAAAAATTACCTGAAAGTTTATAAGGACAATTGTTGAAAATATGCCTAAGAATTATGTAGCTCATTCTGCTCTATTTCTTGTTTCTGAACGGTAAAATTACACAGCAATGTCACTCAACTGGCCAAGGGTACTTTCAGATGACAAAATTTTCATTCCTGTTTTGGCTTAACTTCTTTAGTAGCCCAGTCTCAATGTTATCAAACCATAAAAATCCCAATAGCAAACAGATACTATCGTTTATTTTCAAATAAATTTGTATAAAAGGAAATTTTGTTTAAATTGAAATGTTCCTATAACGTATAATTTTTTTCTCAGTATTTCAGTTGCTATCATAAAGAACTGACAGTACTAATAACAGCATAATGGGTATTCATGCCTTTTATGCCAACTATGTGAGTCTGGGACAAGTAGTTATTCCTCCAGTGTCATATACTTCCATGACTATCATGGAAGCTGTAGCAGAAGGAGAGTGAAAAATGGAGAGCTTTTCTTAAGGATAAATATTATATAATTTATTCAAGACTTTTTTGCTGTGTACTCTGGGGCTCATATGACTGATAAGAAGCCAGTAAAATGCCTGCTTCTGCTAACAGGTGTGACGCTAAGAATGGTGCATTTAAACCATAAGGCTCAGTGTAACCTGTGAATTATCAACCATGTCTCATTTTTTGAACTTTAAGACCAAATAAATAAAAGTAAGATCTTGAAAACAAAATATATTTAAATTCTCAAAGACAAGGCAAGCATATGGTTAGAAATGTAGCTGATTTCACTAAATCGTCAAACAGTTAGGAATTCATGGGAAAAGTTTGAAAACATATTTTCTGTGATTACTAGAGGTTGGTGTAAGAACATATATTGCCCAGTGAATAGAATTATCAAATACAGGACAAAGTACTTACAGAGGGAACTCAAAGGCGTTTCGTTACTCAAGAAAGTAAAAGCAGGGATGACTGCATGGCCCTTTCCAGTGACACTCACAATTTCTTCCTCATTATCTAGGACTTGTAGTTTAATGAACACATCTGATTTAGAGGTTTGTACCTGCACTGTAGCGATATGTGACGCTGCGACTTTTACAGAATACCTAGAGAAAGAAAAAAAAAGAAAGGTTTGTAATTTCTTTTTTTTTTTAAGGATTGGCCATATTAGAGTGGAAAAAATACTCCTCATAGAATCATAGAACAGTAGGGGTTGGAATGGACCTTTAGAGATCATCTAGTCGAACCCTGCAGAAGCAGGTTCACCTAGATCAGGTCACTCAGGAACACGTCCTGACGGGTCTTAGAGACCTCCAAGGAAGGAGACTCCACACCCTCCCTGGGCAGCCTGTGCCAGGAGTCCATCAAGAATGTGAATTCACAGAATTTGTGTGCATTTGTTATATTTTCATTACATGCTTTCTTAATTTATATTGAAACAAATGCCTTCTGCTCAATAGACCTCTATCCCATGAATAATCCATTGATTTGAAATACCAATACAAATTTTCTGGAATCAAGGCAAAATGTTCTTGAATTAATCTTCAAAATATCTACATTTAATCAGCTCTAAGCACAGGGCTTGATTTAAAGCAGTGTGTAGTCATTTGTGTAAAAACTTAAGTATAGTGATTTAGTCAGGGTCAGTTCTGAACTCAAACTCAGACAGAATAAACCTATTTTAGAAAATTTAAAATAGAATTATTGAAAATTACAATATCACATTTTTATTAAATATGTTCTCCTAAAAGAATCAGCACATTAAAACAAAATGTGTACAAATTTTTCTGCAAGATGGAAATTGGTATGATACATCAAAAAAGATAGCATTGCACTTCTGTATTAGACTTTATGTCTCCTTCCCATCTGCAAAATCTTGATTTTAATACATATTTAATCCCCAGAAGTACTATGGAATTTCAGTAATGGTCATACAGATAATATTTCAAGATTGAATTTATAAGAAATACAAAATATTGGTATTATGATTTTAAAGTATCATCTGTCTACTTCATACCTATTCTTCATTAAGCAGTGGTAATATTTAATCAAACAACACTTTTAGGAATGAAATGGTAAATATTGCACATAAAAACGAAACATTTGCCCCAGTACTCTCACTTTTTAAGAAAGGTTGAAAGAACACGCTTTTCTGTCAGGAATGATCCACATGAAAAGCAGAATTTAATAATTTTCTGTCGATATTTACCTGAACATTACATGTTTATCATTAGGTATGTAATATTCTTTAATTTCTTTAGTAGAGTAGACATTATTTACAGCCTCACGAGACAGAAAAGGGAGTGGACCAGGAGAGCCAATAAGCCGAAGCCTCCACCTTCCAGCTGCCACAGGTAGGTCACCAGTCCGTGCTTCAGCCATAAATATGTACCCTTTCTGAAAGCAGAAAACAAGTAATTTTAGTTGGAAATAACACTACTCAAAACATACTCTATGACTACATGCAACTACAGATCTAAGCAAACAGATCTAGACGCCACCATCAGATTCATGTGTCTTTCTTAAAATCTTTTGACAGATTTAATCAACTACTTAGATATCTTGTTACAATTCACTGTCTCTAGAATCACAAAGAGTTTTCCAATATACCACCTAAATAAACTTTTTGGTAAACCAAGATGATTTCTTTATGTCCTATGACTAGGTGAGACAAAAACTGATTGGTACCCTAGATCAAATAGACTTATACTTTCTAGACTAAATATGTTATTAGTGATAACTTCTAAAATTCCTATCTTTCTTAGTCAGCTGAAGCTTGAGAAATGTTTATTTCTAAGCTTTTCTATAATCTGTTCAAAAAACTTGGTAATAAAGAGTAAAAAAAAAAAAAAGATACAATACAATAAAACAAAATAAAACAGAGCAGAATAAAACCAACTGTACCCAGTAATAGAAAAAGTTACCATGAAGAAGAAAATCTAATCTAGACCATAATGTCTTCAGAAAGAAGACAGACATTTTTGCTAGTGGGCAGATTTTATCCTTATTGTCAATCATACTGAAATGAATTTTATTGTGTTTCAGGAGTGTCTTTGCAGGAGAATAACAATATCTGTTGTTAGGATTTCTTTTTCACTCTGTTGTAAATTGTTGATTCATAGTCTTGAAGCAGAAAAACTGGTAGTCTTACTTAAAAATAAAAAAGAAAGGACTTTTTTTTGTGTTACAGTATTGACATTTAGGAATTCAGGCACACTGTATAATTTCTTGCTTGATACTTCACTCCACTGACTATTTTTTACAAAACACCACTAAAAACAAAGGTAACAGTCGGATTAAAATACTATCACTGTGTTCCTTGTTTTCTAATAATCGCATAATGTCTTGTCAAAACATCAATAGAGATTTCAATAGCTTTTGCAAGCCTACTGAAACATTAATGAAGCATTCACGAATAGGAAGAAATCAAGCAAAAAGACTGCAAAACTCAATCAAGCTTCCTTCCATAGAAAAGCACACTAATGGCAATGGAGACACTTGACTCTTGATCATTCATCTAAGCCTAAGGAAATGCTGTTATAATGAAGAAAATAGGATGGCTGTGGGAAAACATCCAGAAAGCACATATTCATGGCTCCTTTTGGAAGAGAAGGATGCAGTCAGTGAGAATTCAAAGACCTAATTTGAACGTGATTCCATGAAATGGAATGGAGAAAGTCTATGTTTAATTAGCTGTTGCCACAAAGCTAAGAAGGATTGTAACTTTAGAAGAAACAGGAAATGGTCTGAAAAGAATAACATCAAAATCAGTAGTGAAATACACTATATTTAGTGTACCTACACAATTCAGATCTTCAAGAAAGCACACAGGGTTACATGAGTCAACAACGATGTTGCAAAATAGGACAAGCCTCACAGTTGGATATATGAAGTAAAGCCCACAAGACATGTAAACTAAACAGGCTTTAAGAGGTAGCTTATCTAAAGCTGTATTTGGCACTAACGCTGGGATTATCATTAGCACCTGAAGATGCATGATAATTTAATAATTGTGTAACTTGTAAAAGGTGATTCAAACCTCATTCTTAGTTTGGCCTCTGACTCTTGAAGGTTGTTCTGTCATATGGACAGCACCAACAGCAGTCATATTGCCATTGTGCCATCCAGCACAGGAAGCTGGATGATAGTCCTCCATTTAGAGATAGTAAAAGAAAACCAAATAAACTTAAGGCCATGCCTTCCCTGTTACAAGTTTAGCAGAGAAGCAAATCTGTGATAGTCTCTGTTCAAAGTTGCTAATAAATAAGGGCACAGTTCTAAGCAGAACAATATGACATATCTGAAAATGACCACAGAATATGAGCAATAATTGTTTTTTAAATTACACTTTTTACAATCACTCTTTGCATTTACCTTATTTTTGGGATAAACACGAGGTGCCACTTTGAAAAAGACATGTGGCATTTCCTCCAGTGTATCATTATCAACGACATGAAGTATGCAGGAAGGGATAGTGGTATACACCTTTGACACTACAAGCATGTCTTCTGGAACAAGAAATATTTCTCTAAAAAAAAAAAAAAAAAATTTTTAAAGTAAAAAGATTTTTGTAACAAAGTAAAAGTATACATTAGAAATTAAGGAAAGTAGACTTACGTCAAATTATGTCTTTAAAGTAAGCTAATGAAAAACTATAGTGTATCAATACTGCTTTCCTGTAAGAGTTATATAGAGGTGGTATGGAACTCACCTGAAAACCACAAACCATGCATTTGGTGCATGATCAGTATATGTTACAGTGTAGTCAGCGAAAGAGACCTTGCACCATTCATCTTCATAGCAAGGAAACTTCTCAATTGACTTACAGCTTGTCTTAAACATTTTTCTGGGAAGCAGAAAACAAGATAAATATTTAAATCCAAGCAGGAGGGCACATATATCTTGACTTTTACTTATGGTAATAATGAAGAACACTTATTTGTGCATGAATGTAAACCAATGATATAAAATGTTTTACTAATGTTTCTAGCTGTTCACTCTCCAAATATAAGAAGTTAGGTAAGGATCAGCTCTTTTAGAACTAATGGCCTGTAATGGCCAATACTTAAATACAAACATTTCTATCAGTCAGTCACTGTATATCTTCTATTTATTTATGCTGTCATCTTAAACTTGTGGCATCATTAGGGGATCAAAAAACCCTTTATTTCCCATTAAAACTTTTTGGAACAAGAAACGAAGAAAAGCAAAACCAAATACATTTACAATTGGATCAAAGAGATTCCTTTCACACAGGAATGAACCTAAGATTCTACATTCAGAAGTTATTTGAAAGGCAAATAAGCTGTCAGGTGCTATGAAGTTCTACAAAATTAAAGCTAACCTCACTGATACCTGATCCCATGATTTTTTTATTTATGATATATATATTAATAATTTCTGCTCCTCTAGATAAAGCAATGTTAACACAACCATGCAAAATTCACTGCCCCTGAGGTGTGCAGAATGAAGGGCAGAATTTGTCACCTTCCTGTAATTTCCAAATTATGACAAAAAGATACCTGCTTGGAGGTGAAGGAAAGAATATCCTTCTCCCTGCCACTCGCTCAGTCTTGCATTATTCTTCTACTACCCGCTTTCTGCTTAAAGTAAACCATATATCTTTTCTGTGTTCTTTTAATTTCGAATTATCTCTAATTAAAAGTTCAGTTTATATGGTTTATGTAAGGCCACAGCCTAAAGAAACCTCACAACACCCATTGTCAGTAATTTGTGTCTCTTCTGTGTTAAACGTGAATGTTTTCAGGTTGTCCAACTGCAACAGTTTTATCCACAGACTTTGGACAAGTCTACTTTGATGTTCTACTATTCCTAGATAGTAATTTAAATTACAGATTCAGTCTCCACATTCATGTTTTTAGCAATGATAACAGCAGAACTTTGATTCACCCTAATTAAGGCAAGTTACAGAGTGGATATAAACTTCACAGAACAACTTGAAATCTTAGTCTATGAAGCTCTGCTAAGGTTCCTTCCACTGCTGATAAAGAGCACACATAAAGACAGAAAAAGCTCCTCAGAAAAAAAATTAATTCAATGAAAACTATAGTAGGGTCAAACACAGCTGAGCTTACAAGGGATATATGAGAAACATACGGCAATCCTAGCACAAACAGAGAGGTTTTAGGGCATTTTAAACTGGTGTTTGTGTTGTAAAATGGTACTAATTCTAGCATCCAATAAGCCTGGAGTTGGAGAATGGGAAGAGTTTACCGTAATTCTGAACTTTCTTCTGTTAAAAAACTCAAACAAACAATGAAATCACATTAGCCTGTGATGTCCTATAAAACTTTAAAGAAAGTTTTAAAACTCAGAAGGTAGACTAAAATCGGCATCTGATCTTTGCTTATTTAGAAACATTGCCAATCTGAAACTGAGGTTTAACATTTGGAACAAGGCTGTGGTTGCAAAGTCCTGATTGCATCAACATTCAAAGGTTTTATAAGATATAGTTACCCTGATTATTCACTAAGAAGTGAAATAACATTATACTCCATATGAGTGTTCCTCAAATTGCTGGTTATAAGGAGTGAAGATTTATATCCATAGCCAGTCATTATTGCTAGTTCTCACTGCTCACCCCTGTCAGAACAGATCTACTCCTAGATAAGTTGTGTGAAAACTTGCAGAGATTTTTGAAGGACTTCATAGAAGTATGTGATCCCCACTGAGGGTCATGCTGGCAAATGACCTAAGGAACACTGTTGAAATCAGAGTAGCTGTCTTTTCAACAGCTGTGATTAAATATCACCTACCTAGAACAACATCTACTTTCCTTTAAACAAGTGCTACAAATAAATGCTCTGATAATATACAGTGTGGTACAATTAAATATTACAGTTATTTCCTTTATAATGTCAACCAACATTCCTTAACAGATACTATGAAACAAAATGTTTCTTTAAATCAACTGGCTAGCTGTTTAATTACGGAATCAGTATCAGATTTCTACTTATGAAACAGCCTACAGGATATTAAAAAATGAAATATAGGAGAAAGGTAATATTCTAGCTCAAGCTGTAGGGAAAAACCTGTTACACACTTACCTAAAGATCAGATTTCCTCGTTTTACTCTTGTAGGGTAAATAGAATAAAACAGAATAAAGTATAGCATATTTTTGCTAAAAACATCTCATGTCTTCCAAGAGAGTTTTGTAATTTTTAAAACTACTAGTGCTCTCACCACAGTTATTCCATGAACCCACAATATGTGGTAATTTAATGGTTGCAATAAAAGTTTAGTTTAGTACATGATTACCTTAAGAGCATTACAGCACACTCCTCAAAATTTAACTCAATTGCAGTCCACAATTTTTGCAAAGTTTCTTTGACATTAGCATTTTCTTTAGTACCTGGAAATAATGAAAATTGTTAGAAAATGTATATAACATCTAGGGTTTGTATTTTTCTAAATATATACCTGATATATACTTGTTAAAAATGCCATTCATACATGTAAATTATTTCACGAACCATTAGTTTTCATTTTGAATTTTACAGAAGTCTCACTGAGATGAAAACTAATTTCTTCTTTGATAGAAGAAATTCCTTTCATCATTACCTTTGTACTTTTCAGCATTCCTAGAACTGCAAAAAGGATAGAATCAATATTTTCTCTAATTTACAGGTTTTTTTCACTGCAACATGTAGTGCTATGAAGTGATATCTGTACTTGGAGAATACTCTGTTTAGCTCCCAGCAGCTTTTATTTGCAGATAACATGAAGGGGTAGGTATGTGCCCAGACAATCTCTGCAGCTAAAAAGAGAAGAATTGAGCACTTGTGGGTAATTCATTCTATGCAGGTGATACCTCTCAGATGACAGAGGTGTTGATATCTCAAGGTGTCTAGTTCTATCCATAGAATACAGATGAAGACTAGGCAACTAGTTTAGACCTGTTGTTTAACTTTCCAAAATTAGCGTTAGGTGAAGAGTAGATGAGAGACCTGGGGCTATTTAGCCTGGAGAAGACTGAGAGGGAACCTTATTAACACTAATAAATACCTAAAGGGTGGCGTTGAGAGGACGGGATCAGTCTTTTTCCTATAATGCCCAGTGACAGGACAAGGGGTAATAGGCACAAGCTGGAACACAAGAAGTTCCGCTTGAACATGAGGAGACGTTTCCTTCGTGTGAGAGAGCCGTGGCACAGACTACCCAGGGAAGTTGTGAAGTCTCATTCTTTGAATGTTTTCCAAACCCATCTGGATGCATTCCTATATGACCTGATTGAGGGGAATCTGTTTTAGCAGTCAGTTGAACTGGATCATCTCTGCCTTCCAACCCCAACTATTCTGTGATTCTGTTAAATCCTTCTTTACTGCATAAGCAAATAGTAACAGAAATAGAGGGAGAAAACTAAACAACAACAACAAAAAACAGTAATAACACTTTACTGTAATCACAAGTAAGGAGGAATAAATTACAGTTAATAAGGAAAGGAGAAGAAAATAGCACGACTGATAAATCATGGGAAGTCTAGAATGACATAGTAGACAATGGAAGAAGAGTTGGGATACTCACATAATGCTCAAATGACAGAAATCTAAAATCTAAACTTCAAAAGAACAGCTTTTGGGCTCTGGGATTTATAGCAATTGGGAATGCTAGTGAAAACTTACAGAAATTTCTAATTTCTATGGCGCTTCATAAACAAAAATAGAAGAGTACTAGACTACTTAGTAGGAAAGCTTAAGCAAGACTGGCTACAGGTGATAGCTTAGGAGACAGGTGGCACCAGATTTATTGATGATCTCTTGAAGCTGCCTTTTGTACCTTCATCTGGTGCAGGTAAATAAACAGGTGAAAGGAGCCCAGCAATGATGACAATTCAAAAAGCAGCTTCCAGGAGAACGAAGGTGACTTGCTAAAGAGGGAATGTATATCTCAAATGGAGCATTTTTTTTTGTCATGATCCTCAGACATTCATATATTGTGAGGCTAGAAGGAATCATTGTGATCTGACTTCTGTGTAACATTCCTGTTAACATATTAATTGCTATTTCATTATATATAAGTGACTAATCCTTTTAAAATTTGATGAGCATCTGTTTGATTTAAAAGTTTTCAGTAGTTAAAAGTACAACACAAATCTTGGTTTGTTCCAATAAATACCTTATCCCTTTAAAAACAAATGCTACTTTTTCTAGTTTGAATGTGTATGGATTTAACCTACAATCTTTCAATCTCAGACTACAAACCTTCTTGTTAACAATTTGGATATCAGACTAAAGATCTTGTTGTTATTCTGTTCTTATATGGGTACTTATAAATTATAGTGAAGTAATTCTTAATCTTCTTTTTCTTAAGTTACACACTAACAGCATGCTAGTACAAGGCCCTTCTTTACAACTCTGCCCAGAATTTCTTTCTTCTTGGACTGTGGACACTGAACTTAGACACAATATTCCAGCTGAGGTAATAGAATTACTAAATAAGAAATGTTACACAAATGTTCTACTGCTATATGAGATGCCTTTATTTATGTATGTAAGACCGAAGGCTAGTATCAGTACGACATTTTTTCAGCACAGTATCAGCCTTTGATGCTGTCCTGCTGATGATCCATTATGGATCCATTAGGTTCTTATGTGGATTTCACTTACCCTTCCAGGGAAAAAACCCAAAAAACCAAATTAGCCCAGTTCTGAGCTAAATCTACATTAATGTAAATTCTGGTTTATGGAAATCTAGGTAGGGTATCTTTCCTCTACTTTTTAGTAGCATGTGTTAACTGAGTGATTAGTTTTAGCACTAAAATCTTGGTTTTATAAGAAATCAGAGAGTGAACTATAATTTTCTATTGCATTTCAGTTCATTTTAACTAGGTATTACTTAGTAATGAAATCTTTACAGTAAATATTTGAACGAGGTGAACTATGAAACTGGTTTTCAAAAGGCATTTTTAAAAGACACACCTGGTTTTCTGCTGTTCAGTACTTTCCTAACATAGGTCCCTCGCCAGATGGCTTGAAGTTTACAAGCTGCTGTGTCCTCTTCAGATGTGGGAGTTCGTTTCTGCCAGCCACTAAGGGAACTCTTCTCACAGCTCTCTGAAAGATGGGGAGGAGAATGAGCAACCTCAATAAAGCTAGAAGTCCTATGGCTGCTTGTAGTGAAGTTAAAAAAACAAAACCAAACAAACCCACAAAATGAGACAGTTATATTCAGAGTGAGATAGTTATAAACAGAGTGGTTTTGCATAAAGCTTTAGTTTATGATAAAAATACCACTCTTAAAATTTTGCTCATATCACAATCAAATTAGACAAAATATACTAGTTCCACAAAGTCAGCATGCAACTATCATGCTAATTCCAAGTAATAAATAATCTACTTCTTTTTGCAGACAGCTAATGCAGCACATTTTAAAATATCAAGTCTCCTAATGTAATTTCAAAATATCTTTCCAAACATAAACCAGCAGGATTTGATACACTAAAGCCTGACTGAATACAGATCAAAAACAGCTTCACAAAATTTTAAGTGTTTCTGTTTCTCAATCTGATCATTGCATTAGGTAATAATTTAAATAGCAATATTATTCAAAACATTGTGCTCAACCTCCACTAAGGAGTCAAGGAATAAGAGTGAGACAAATGATAAAGAAGGAGTTCATTTATGTCCCTGTGACTTCCTGTTACCTAGGAGTTTTAGAGTGGAAGAGAAATTAGTGCATTCTGACAGGTTAGTAATGAGCATTTTGAAGGAAACTTTACCTAAAATTAGTGTCCTGGGAGCCCTGATCAACAGAGTTTCGGAGGAGAGTGTGAGTGGCACTACAAGGATGCTGTGCCAGGGACCAGTTTGGAAATGCAGAGATAAATGCTGAGGACAATGAGACAGCATGAGAGGAAGGAAACAGTGCTCCAAAAGGAGGTACCAAGAAACAAAAAGGAAGAGAGAGAGATCTACCTGAAAAAAATGGAACAAACTAGCTTAAGAAAAGATATTGCTGTCATTAGCCAGGAGATCATTCATTTCAGTCTAATCTTTTTTATTAAGTCTTTTTAAATGTGGCTTTGTTCCTAACCACCATTCCTCATTTTTGTCCCATTTCCAAACCTCAGAAAGCCTCTTTAATATTTAGATATTTGTAAATATTAATGAGATTCCCCTGCAGTCTCCTCTTCTCTAGGCTTAACAGCCCCAGTTCCTCCAGCCTTTCCTCATAAGGACGATGCCCAACAGAAATCTTAATTTAAGTCTGGAAAAGCAACTAAATTAAAATGATATGTTGGACACTGGGGGAAATCAAACTGAAATAGAACTTGCCTCCTCCATACATTTATTCCACTTTTTTTTATTCACTCCTCAAATCCTAAAAAAATATTCTGCCACAGTACATCTCATACTTCAGTAATATATATGACGGTTATGTTACAACCTGTCAACCATGCTAATAATTCAAATCTAATTAAAAATGTCTTCTCTGTCATTGCTGACAAGTGTTTAAGTTTTTGGAGGGAATATAGAAATCAGTAGAACGGTCATCCTGAAAAATATGACAGGTGTTGTTGACTTCCAGTCATATTACAGATGTCAATATACAGATCATTAGAACTTATACTCTTGCCATAGGTTGTAATTCTGATACAATGAGTTATTCAGTCATTCTGGGTGATCCTTTATCTCTGATGTCTCATAGAAAAACAACCTTTGGAATAGAGGAGATTTGAGAGGAAAGTACCTATTAAAGAGTGAGAGACAAGTATATGTGCTGTCTGAAAGGAGTATTACATCATTTTGTCAGTAAACAAATTTGTGTAAATTTTAATACAGTTTTTTAAATATAATTTTCCAAAATAAACTGACTCATGAAAGGAAGTTCATATTGTTTTGACTGATCAAGGAAGAAAGATTATACTGTAAATTCATGACAGCAGAAGGAAGAGCTAAACCATCCTGAATGGCCTTCAAATGCTAACGATGCATCTTCCTGTCCATTTTTCAGATAAATTCTTTTCCTGTCATAACATGAAACGGTGTGCATAAATCTATTACTACATTAAATATTAATATTAACAGATTTATAAGTTGCATAGACTGCAAAATGTCTTAAAATTAAAAAGAGCCACTTTTGATTGCCATGCAAAGTTAATTCTAACTGCTTATGCCTCCAGCTTGTATACAAAATGAGACAAAAAACCTGCGGCAAGAAAATTATCCCTGCTTGCACTAAATCTGTTTACCTTCCAATGGCTCCTCCCACAGTACTTTGGAGTATAAAGAATATGCTAATCACAGGCTGCAGAAGAGGCAGATGGTGCTGTAGCTAGTTCCCCACTACAAATGTGTGACTAGCTAGCTAACTAGCCAGACAACAGGGTAATTTGCCAAATAATAGGCTTAATACCATGCAAGCAAGCAAACAAACAAAAGCCAAGATACCACCTCCCCCAAACAAAAAAAAAAACCCTCAACTCATCACTAAGAAATAGTTGAAATTTCAATGAAAGTACTGTCTTGAGTCTTCCTTCATTCACATTTCCTGAATAACACGTGCATTTAAGATCTTTTCAGTTGGAAATTTGACAAGAGCCTCAATCTCCAGTAACTCAGGTAGAAAAAACATCTGTAGAGGCTTGTAATGCTTCTCATTACTGACAAATGCAAGTCAAGGAAGACATAGGGCAATCTCATAGATTTTACAGTTTAACACAACATGAAAAATTGAACAGACCTTCTGGAACAAAGAAAAGGACCATTTATATTCTGAATCTCAGATGTGCAGTCAACAGTGGAAGGCTCAGGCATCTCAACAAATGAACCATGCTTACTTAAGTAAGAAAACACAAGATTAGTGAAAAACTGGCATGCTTGAAAATAAGAAGGAGTAGATTGGTGTGATTAGGCATACCAATACAGTACCTGAAGACACCGTGTCATCCTCAGAAACCTCAGTGTCTTTAAAATCCAAAGTAAAAGATCTGAAGGCAAATTTATAGTTGAAAGAAGCCTTCCTGCCTAAGACATGTTTGATGAAATACCAAAATGCACCATTGAAAACCTAAAACCAAAAAAAGCAAAAGCATTCAAAGAATGACTCATTTTTTAAAATCTGATTTATATTTCTTCTCATTAATGTTTCAAAGTCTAGTTTTCTTTTTTTTTCATGTAAAAATGAAATATTTAACTTCCTCTTAAAAAACAGAGCATCTGAAAATTAGTCCCAAGTGTAGGACTACAATGCTTCAGGCCAACCATTAAGAAAAATCTGTTTCATGCCTGGCTTATGAAATATAGGACTAATTTTACATCATACGTTTTTAACAGGCTAAAATATCTTAATGGTTTATGTGAAGTGAGTTGCTGGTCTCTTGCCAGAGACAGAAGAACACATTATAATCACCATCATGACAACTGGCATTTTAATTAGAGGTTACAGAAGAGAATGACCACCAAATGTGCTTACTGAACTAGGAGGTGGCAGCATGAGGAAAAGTAGGAACATGCAAGAGGTGAAGATTAGGTGTCCTACATACACTAAGCTAAATTGATGGTCCTATTTTTATTCTTAACATATTGATGCACTTTAAAAAGCATAAATCCAACCTCTTTTTCCTTCTTCCAATAGATGAGAATTTTAGAGTGTGTTTTAAGTGCTTGCTTCATAATTTTAATTGAAGAACATAGCAATAACTTTCATTATTCTGCTTTCTGGAAACATTCTATGTATTTTAATATTAATACACATTTCCTTTACTCTCAGAGATTTAAGACTGGTGAAGAAAGAATCTACTTTAAGACATTCTTATGTTCAGAATATTTTTTCAGTGTTTGTACTAAAGATAATTTCCATATTTTTTTTCTTGAATCAGTGCCTCTCATTTTTTGCAACTATATATTAATGTCTTTAGAGGGAGATAGAGAAAGAGATATATGTATGTTCATGCCTAATGATTTTTTCTTAAGATCCCTACATTTTACACACATTTCATATGAATATATATATTTAAAATTTCTGTTTTCCATTCCAGAGAGCTCAAACTGATTTTTTTCAGTTGGACTTGCTATGAAAAGTACCTCTTTTATGAGTGATGCACCAGCAATTCTGTTGCTTTTCTGAATTTGAGCCTAGAGTTAAGTAATTTTATAAAATTACTGTCTTAGGTGACTATTTTTTAATATCAATTATTATAAAAATATTTATCCCCTTCTATTTAGTCTTCTGAAATACACAGTCTAAACTGCTGACTGGAGTAAAGTCAAGTTATAGCAGTATTACTAACATTTCCATATACATAAAAATCAGCATACTTTTACCCATCTTTTTGTTGCAACCTTTATAATACTGAAAAGCTACAGTACAGAGATCTACAGAAAAGTATAACGTTTCATTAGGTACCGAAAGACCCTTTAGATACATATAGAGCAGAAAAGTTAATACTTTTGCAGTTTCAAAAAACAAAAAACAACAGAGAAATACTTTGAATGAGAAAAAAAAATCATTATTGTCTTCAGTAAAATGACTTGTACTAATGATTTCTCGTGATATCAACATTAGGCATAGTATTTCTGCATTTCAGGTACTGTCTTTTAAATCCAAAATTAAATCATAAAACAACAAGAGCTGACACTTGATGTATGCTAAAGTATGCTAAACTAAACTTACAAAATTAGAGATTCAAATTTAGAATGTGATAGTCTGTGCACATTAAAATTTGTTCATAGTAAAAGAAAATAATTATTATACACAGTTGCAAGTTATGTCATTTGGGCTTACACTTAATAATGAATGACACATTTGGAGCACTCAAGAGGCTCTTTTTAAAGGCATAGACATTGTTTTGAAGAGGATAATGACAACCTTAAGCTGTTTCCATCTTCTGTAGCCTTTAGGTATGTGTTTATTAAAATTGTTCACCTTGAAGTGTTCTTCAGCCATTCCAGTACCATAGAGACCAGGAGGACAGTGAACTAGTTCCAGCTCCTTCATGGCTTTAGAAAGTTCAGGCTTACTGCTGAAATTATTTATCACATTTCCAACAGCTCTCAGGATAGCTGTAGCCTGTTCTACAAACCGATAACTCTCCTAGGGAGAGAGAAGCAAAACAATCATTGTTAGAAAAATTACTTTAAGACTTTCCTTTGTTTTCTTTCTAGGTTGTGACAGCATAAAAGTGTATTTTCTGTGATGAAATATAAAACTTTTCTTAACTCAAGTAATTGTTATTAAGTTTATAAACTGTAAAATCAATTAGGTCTCTGGCATACAAAAGCATACAAAATTTTCACTGGTTTTAGCTATTGAAATAAAAATGATACCACACTGTAACAGGCACCACAATATATATATCTCAAAGATTTCATTTTTTCTGTCTTATTAGTCCTAGGACATGTATTGAAAAATAAAATAGAGCCTTTCTACTGCAGCAATTAGAAGACTCTTATTAGCCAACTGTATCCTCAGCTGTATCAAAAGAAGTGTTGATGGAGCTAATTCTCCTCCTCTAGTCTGCTCTCGTGAGACTTGAAGTCCTGAATTCAGGTCTGGGGTTCCCAACATAAGAAGGACATGGACTTCTTGAAGGTAGTCTCGAGGGGAGGGCTATAAAGGTGATAGGAAGGCTGGAGCAGCTCTGCTATGAAAACAGGTTGAGATAGAGATATTCAGCCTAGAGAAGAGAAGGCTCTGGAAAGACCTGACAGAAACCTAGCATCTAAAAGAAGCCTAAAATAAAGCTGGGGAGGGATAAGGGATAATGCCTTTAAACTGAATGAGAGTCAATTTAGATTAGATGAAAGGAAGAAATTCTTTACTGTGAGGGTGGTGGGGCTTGGAACAACATGGTATAGTTGGAAGGTGTCACTACCCATGGAAGGGGCTTGGGACTAGATGATCTTTAAGGTCCCTTCCAATCCAAACCATTCTGATTCTATTTTGTGAAATGCTCAGCATGTTCTCTATTATGAAATGACACATGAACAGCTATATCGTGCTGAGAAACAGATCCAAATGCATGCTGCCTAAAGCACCATTAACCTTCATCTGGATCTCTGTGCAAGAATATGGACACCTTCCTTGAAATGATACTCTGCAGAGAAACTGCTGTCTTCAAAAAGAAATGCAAAGAAGTCCCCAGTATTCTGGTTTATTTTCTTGGTAAGATATAGCTTTTCATCCCAAACTTGAAGACAGGGGAAAAACACAACCACAAGACAATTTTAATGGCCCAGCTTCTTATATTTAAAATTCTTTGACACAATAAATGTAACAAAGTTACACAAGCTGCTTTTATATCCTATTATTAGGGCCCTAAATCCAAGCTGATATATAAATTTGCAGTTATCATTCACCTTGCAAAATATTTTTGCACAACTGTGCTCTAAAACCTATACTCCCTTCCTTTCAGCGCCCATGACAAATATTTGTGCCTACTGCTTGCCTAAGATATCTTGAAAGTATGGATGACAATGATACCTGTCTGGATTGCAGGCAATGAAGAACAAAAGCTGTTGTAATTACTCCCCTGAGCCTCTTATCTCAGCTATGAAAAGTTGTTTCAATGAATTGTTCATTTTAGATATAAAAGCTGCTCTGGGACCCAGTGAGTAATATGTGATCTCATGGGACAAAACAAACTTTACTGATGTGACAGTTTATTTTACTAGGTAGGTATTTTTGAATATTAATAGCTGTACATGCATTTTACCAATTTTATCCCACGTCTCAAAAACAGAGCTTATATGCTATCTCCAACACATGCATTTCAAAAGAGTATTTTAACTTGCCATTTTATGCCATTTTTCTATGTAAACCACAATACTACCCAGTGCTTCCTTAAGTATTAATATAAGAAAATTATTGCAACACCCAACTCAGTGCATGCTGTGCTATAAAACACATTTCTTTCATGAACTTGCTCATTTCATATTGAAATTAATATTATACTATTAAATATTATAACTCTAAATGGAGATCCAACAGTATTTGACTTTATAATCAAGTAATAGTCAGAAACATCATTACCACAATGCTTGACTACCTATGGTTATGTGTACCTTTTCAAGACTTGGCATTACAGTATCTTCTTCTCCAAAGACACACGGGATCATGCTACACAGATGAATATGGTGCCCTATAGCAGAACTTACTGTAAAGAGCAATAGGTGTCGCCTATATTCAATAAAAATTAATAAATCCAAAAAAGCATTATTTTAAAATAAAATTATGGCAATTCTTAAACTTTTCCTTTCATACATTTTCACAATAAAAATTAAATACTTTCCTAGATGCTCTGGCTCCTGAAATCGTGCATTTCTAACTGTGCTTCTCAAAAACCTTCAAACATAGACCATAGGTGAAATCAGAAAAGTCATTATTATTTTATTCTTATTTGTTTAGGTTTTAACTTTTATGTTCTTTAGCAAAACAGATTGTATCCATCTGAAATAGTGAAACTAACCCAAAGCTTCTTAGTGAGGATTATAGTTAGCTGCATTTAAAAACACATTTGCTCTAGAAAGTTTAGAGAAGTCAAACATTTCATTCATACATTACTTATACCATTATTTCCCTGTTTGCATTGACAAAATCAGGAAAATTAATCCATAATCATGTCAGATTGGATGAATGCTACAGAGCAAACATTTTATGGAGCAACTGGGAGCCAAATCACTCAAAAACAACCTCCTAAGGTGGCAAACAACAGAAATTCAGTATGTCCTATTGGGGTACATTCAGCTCATTCTTTTTTTGTCTGATCATATTCTATAATGGATTTCAGTCACAAAGGAGACCATTCCTAACTACAGTTACAGAGCACAGAGGATTTATGTTTTTTCCAGTCAACAATGTCCTGCAATCCCACTGCCATATCTAAGAAGCTTGCTGATGCCAAATGGTGAACCTTCATGGTCTTGTATCATTGTAAGAATGGCATTTAGCTGGAGAAGTTCATCCAAGCTATAGCTTAAAGTGTTAACCAGAGATCCAGCAGTGAAAGTCAGAAAGAGGAGTTACAATCCCCTTCCCAAACACTCATAAGTATTTGAATTGTATTTTCTTGAAAGTGAAATTTGAAACGTCCCCAGGACACCAACAGAGAGAGGGAAGAAAGTGCTTTCCTGGCTTAGCAAGTCATTTCTCATTTGGAATGAAATAGGGAAGTGGTCAATAAGCCCATTTGTCTCCCATACCTGCTGCTAAGTGTCTTAAAAGCCTGCTGGCTCTGACTGGAGTAGAGAGAGTCAAAGGTAAGAAGCTTATCAATCTGAGCTGCCTGTATTTCTGGGATGTTTGAAATTTGCAGGTGCAAAATGATACATGCTTTTGGCTTCCCTACAGGAAAGAGATATGCAACTTTTATAAACTACACTAAGAAAATACATTCAGTGGCATTACTAACCTATAAAAACAATAATAACTTTTCCATAGCACTGTGAAAGAGCTAGTATTGTGTTATTTTCTATGGCTATTTATTTGAAAGCTTACTTGTTTTTTTTTTTTTTTACATACATTTTGTCCCATCTCTGATATTAGATTGCTGATTCTTTTTTTTTTTTTTTGAAAAGTAGAAGGCTTCAATGAATTAGTCAGCAACTTTATCCTTATAGCAAGATAGGAAGATGTCACCTTTCTTGTTTCACTTGGAAGCATTTTCACAAAGTAACAAATATCCAAGGCTCTCGTCTTTTATCTATTTATTCAAACAATCAGTCAATGGTCTACACTGACTACCTAGAGTTAAATGCTAAGAGAAAATAACTAATTTCAAGCACTACGTGAATGTGAAGTAACGTGCAAGTCTTCACGGATAACCTCAGAATTTCTCCTGGTGTATTTCATAAATCCTGTTTCAAGAAAAGCTATGAAAACTCCTATAGTATCATCATGCTTTTACAGTTCCACTAAAAATCTTAATTCTTTAATTTGGGTTGGTACTTCAGGAAACATCTGAAAATCATTCCAGTTAGAAACAGTTTTAAATGGGAATTTGTACTCTAGTTTATTTTTTAGCAAATTGCTGTGATTTTTCTTGCTAAATACTCTTCTATAAGAATAAAGAAATCAAAATCTTTATAAAGGTTTTTGGTAATTATTTTAGACTCGCAGCAATTTTGCAGTCTTACCAAATCCTAGCTATGAACTTGCTTGATACTGTCAAAAGCTATGTTTTAGGAAGTAAACTTTAGTTACTATGTAAAACTGAAATGTTAGGACAGAAATGAAGCTTCATACATACCCAACAGGAAGATTTAACACAGTACTTTTGGTTGCAGATGTATGCATTTTCAACAAAAGCTCTCCAGGAGTCACACGTTTCCAAGAGAAACGTTCAACTGTCAGCACACCCTTTGAAATACTAGAACACTTTTGTTTAGTACCTAAAGACAGAAAAAGAAAATCCAACCAAACCCTCACAACTGTGGAGGGGAGTAACAGTAAAATTAAAACAAATACACCTACACATAATCTGTAGCTACTTTACAGTTACTGAAGTTTTGATTCATGCTTTAATAACTCAAAGTAAAGAGACAATCATTTAAAATGCATACCTAATACAGAATTTGGCTTATTTGTACTATTTACCAGAAAATAAAGTCTTTATTTGGTGAAAATAATTTATTAGGAGGGTGTATAAATTAGTCATCTTCCAAGCCACTTAAGGCTGCCCAAAAACTCCATAACAAAACATTTGGCCCAGTTGCAAAGGAAGGAAACAGCCATGCAAAGCTCATATTTATTTTATAGTTTAATTATTTTAATGTGGTGTTCAGTTTCAGGTTTTTAAGCTTTATTTTTGTTCAATCCAGTCTACTCCATATGCACTAAAATTATGATCATGCCCAATGTTTAAATCTCTAATTACCTTGACGGTTGTTATATGGATTACCTTTTTTTGAATGCCATTCTATGATTTTGATAAAATACAAGTGATTTTTATTTAACTCAAGATCCAAGTTGCTGGGTCGTGAAATAAGCCAGATGTAAATATATTTAGGAGCTTACTGTGAACCAGTTTATAAGCCCTTCAAAGATAAATTTTGATCATGTTGATTTTACTGCATTTTGAACAGCTAAGACAAGAAGTAGCTTGCAAGAATGAAATTTGTAGAGAAAGAAACCCTAAGAAACACAAAAAAAATCCATACCAGAATTATATTGATTAAAAGCTTGCAGTAAAACATAACAAACAGTAAAGAAAGCGATCCTTTTAAGAAAGTATTATTTTGTGTATTACTTAGAATCAATTTGACTATTGAATGCTAAACTCTCAAACAGTTCCAAAATACACCACAAACATAACAGCACATATTCAAGAATGGGAAACTACAACATTAACATGCAGTTTTCTGTATTGACCTTACCTCCGGTCTCATCCCAGTGTACTAATGCAGAAAAGCTGACCAGGATTTCAATGGGCATCAGACTATCCACAAGTAAATAATAGAAGACTTGGTCATCAGTAGACTGCATAAAAAAAGTGGACATTAGTTCATCTTTAATTTTCATTGAATGCAGGCCACCTACGTCAATACATAGTATGACTAAGATTTTGGATATTGTGACCCTATTGTGGCATAGGAAATTAGTACTTAACTGTCACTATTTCTTCCAAATATCAGACATGTCATTGAAGCCTAGAGCTTCATGCTGCATGTATAAACCATAACATGCAGTTAAGAGAAAAAGCGAAACAGAAAAACAGGAGCCAGCTGTGTGCCCAGGTGGCCAAGAAAGCCAAGGGCATCCTGGCCTGGATCAGGAACAGTGTTATCAGTAGGAGTAGGGAGGTGATCGTTCCCCTGTACTTGGCTTTGGTGAGGCCACACCTCGAACATTGTGTCCAGTTTTGGGTCCCTCTCTACAAGAGGTGCTGGAGAGGATAGAGGCGGGCTACCAAGCTAATAAAGGATTTGGAGCATGTCTCATATGAGCGACAGCAGAGGGATCTGGGACTGTTTAACTTGTACAAAAGAAGGCTCAGGGGAGACCTTAGTGGTCTCTACAAGTATCTGAAAGGAAGTTTTAGTGAGGCAGTGGTTGGGCTGTTCACCCTAGTAACAAGCGATAGAACAAGAGGAAACGGCCTCAAGTTCTGCCAGAGGAGGTTCAGGCTGGATATGAGCAGGAATTTCTTTACTGAAAGAGTGGTTAGGCACTGGAATGGGCTGCCCAGGCAGGTAGTGAAGTGTTTGAGATATGGTTGGATGTTGCATCTAGAGAAATGGTCTAGTGGATGATAGGGCTAGGACAAAGGCTGGACTCGATAATCTGAAAGGTCTCTTCCAGCTGAAACAATTCTATGAGGCCTCACCAGGGAAGAGCAGAGGGGCAGAAGAACCTCCCTCAACCTGCTGGCCACACTCTTCTCGATGCATCCCAGGATGCCATTGGCCTTCTTGGTCACAAGGACAGATTGCCGGCTCATGGTTAGTTTATTACGAACCAGGACTCCGAGGTCTCTCTCTGCAGAGCTGCTCTCCAGCAGGTCAGTCCCCAGCCTGTACCGGGGCATGGAATTGTGCCAGCGATGTGCCAGCTGGGACAGGGAAACCTCTCTGGGACTTCTATCCTGGCATTAGCTCAGAAAAAGCTCAATTTTAAAGGTCTCTTCCAGTTGAAAGAACTGTATGATTCTATGAACTTTCTGATTCTAATTAATTATAGTAAGCTTGAAAAAAAATGAGTACTTTTCATTTGTAACACAACTGATTCTGCTTCATCGTGGTTTTTTTTCTATAAAAGTATATTGAGACACCACTTCTCACTCTCAACATTAATACATAATCCCTATTCCAATATTAGAAATTATAGAAATATTTTGCTGCTCCTAAGAATTCTTCAAAATACGAAGGTGAATGAGCTTGTTTCAGAACCATTTTAATATGTCTTCCTACATTCTCCAGTCATATCAATAAATTTTTTTTGGTATTTCATCCTAGAATACCACTACTATTATCTTGATAGCATAATATAAAAGTGTTCTTTTATAATTCTGATACAGAATCTACCTAATAGTGTAAACACTTCATCCATATAAATGTAAAAAAATGAAATGGTTTCACAGTAGACAGCACAATGGCACATAGGCATACATAGTCTTGATGCTGATTATGGCTTGTGAAAGTATACCGTGCAGTGATTGGGAAAATGTCTTGTGAAGTGATTAGGAATACAGAGAGGTGTGAAATTGCAGGCATACTACAATTACAAAGCATAATCCATGCAATTAAGATTCGCAGTACAGTTCACACCTGGAGTTTACATTTCAGCACTCTACAATTACTCTTCAGTCAGTATAAATCTAGAGTTGGAACAGGATATTCAAACATGTTGAATAACCTTCTGATAATATGAACTAATGGCAGGTTTAAAGAAATACTGTAATTTCAGTGTAACTAAGGAGTATTTCTAATCACTGCAACAAAATCTTGAAAACTGCTAAAATACTTCGCATGTGAAAAGAAAATGGAGTGCTCCACTATACAGCCTCTTGACTTCGGTTTCAGGTGACAGGTGAGGATGAGGGAGAACTGAAGGTCAAATTCTGCAGCTGAATCATTAAATTTAATTTATTCTCTACACTGTTATAAGGTAGATTCAAATCAAGAAATAAAAACGAGAAGGTGGAGATCTGATTCACTGTAATATATATTCTCACTACCAAACTTCATGATTTACATACTCAATTTGTCTATTATTGTGCAATGGCATTCCATAACTTTTTTTTTTTTTTTTGTCTTAAACACAGTTGAATACTTCTGGAAATTTGCCAGCAAATTTTACCTTTGTATTGACTATAGATGCATCACTGTTTTTTCAGAAGGTCTATGTGATCTACCAATATAATTCAGGATATATGTATTATTTGACAAAGACTGAAAAAAGTACATAAAAACTCAATACAGTTAAATACCTTAAAATCTGTCTTCTGATAGTTATAAGCATATGTATCTGGCTTGTGGAAAACATACAGATTCCTAAGAAAAAAAACAATAAAGACATAAATAGGAAAATAACGTTAGTATAAATGATGTCAAGTGAACGTCTATTTCATAGCATAAGATACTAATTCTACTTTCATAAATCAGATATAACAGGTATTTCTCTAAAAATGGTTAAATGTTTTTAGTTTCATAAAAGGTGCAAATAATTCATCTCTAGAGAAAGATGCTGACTAATTTCTGTCTGCTGCCCTTCTACAGTTTTCCACTGGAGGTCCAATTTTAATCTACAAATGGTAACAAGCTAATATTTCTCTAAAACAACCATTTCTATCTGAAAATTACTGTAATAAAGATATCCATAAAGAATCAGGAAGGAAGGAAGGAAGGAAGAACTATTTTGCATAATTTATTAATGTGCTTTTTCAATTCTGTGGTGTTCACACACCTGAGAAAGCTACTTAGTTCTTGACAGTTTTTTCTGACCTTGGTTTAATCAAGGGCTACACAAATTATTTCAGCTTTCATAGAGGATGCAATGACCAATGTTTTATGAACAAATAAGTGTTTTGTTTACTTAGCAACTTCATAGGGATCCTGATCCATTGCTGGACTATCAGTTCCTACAAAATTAAAAATTTCCTCATTTCTCAAAGTTAATATAAACTGAATTATGTCTTGTTTTCACTGTATCTGAGATACAGGTATGTCAGGCAAGGAAAAGCTTTCAACAGAACTCATTGGTAAAATGAAAATCTCAGGTCTCTAATTTCTTCTGAGTGATAAATTCTTCAAACATCAATTAAGATGCTTTGTTAACTATTAGTATATCAGTTCACTGTGAAAGTAAGTAAACTCTCATCCATTTAAAGATGGGAATAAAAAACTGACAAATGCTCTATATCTAAATTAGGGTGGTCTACAAAAGCTCAACAGTACATTAACATTTGGCTAACAAGTTAAAATTTCATATTTTACATAGTCTGAGTATGACACTGAGCAGAATTTTGAAAAGAAAGGAAATTACTTTGCGTGTGATGCTTTTGTCTGAAGGCCATATCTTTCTGGATCTGGGCCTCACTAAAGGTAGTCAGTCAGGCAAATCTTAACAAAGCCTAAAGTTATCTATGATCTTCTATTCCTAAAGTTCCTGAAGTATTGCTGGTATAAAAGATACACCTCCTCTCTCAGAGAGGAAGCAGTTTAACACATGCTTAAGAAGACATTTACGAAAACAAGAGCTTCACAAAGAAATCTCTACATTCTTTCATAAAATTACTTCCCTCAGCAATGTCAGATCCTCTAAAGGATCTATATTGTATCAGGCTTCTTAAATCTGAAAGATAGAACCTAGAGATATGCTACAATTGCACTAGCTTTTTTGATGTTTGCAGAGGTATAAATGCCTTGGGATTATATAGAGAAGGAAGCTGAGCTAAGCACCAGATTTCAATTACTATTTTGCCTTAGAATTGTGTTGATGAAGACAATGTCTGCCAAGTGGCTGATGGATTGGGTATTTGAGCACCCTAATGTCTGCACAATACATGACCTAACATCTTCCATGCACATTACAGTCTGACATATACTTTATGAAGCTGGCATTTGTGTTCTCCACTGTACTCTGGAGGGCATAACCAAGACACAGCATGGCGCTGCACCTACAGACTCACAGTCAACAGGGAGAGTAAGCCTGGCTTGGTAACCTTGAGAATATCCTGAAAGGTAGGATAGTTGAGAAGATACAGTTTTTATGTAGTTACATTGTATATTTTACTATTGTTATACTGTATATTTTATGGAATTTAACATAAAAACTCTTTTGCTTACTGGAAACAAATACAGAAGTCTTCAAAACTAATCCAGGTTTCCCTGGAAACAGAAGTCCTTTCTGACTCAGTTTCTTCCTCTGATTTAACCCCTGTCTGGCTGTTCATGTCAGTATCAGCAGTTTCTAACACCCGTTTTTCACCAAAACTGATATTCTTACATGATTCTTCTGCAGAGATAAGAAGAGACACAAAACAAATATAGTGACAACAGGCACATTGAAGTATCATTCTTATGTTCAAAATTTATCCTAAAATTATCCAGATATTTTCCATATATCTCAGAGTTTAGAAATACAAACTAATGCACTAACCTAAGAAGCTCAAAAAATGACTGAAACAGCTCTGTATAGATATTTGTTGTTTACATCTGCAAATGCTTAAGCATTCTACCTTAATATACTATCACATATGGAACAATGCACTAGAACTTTTACTATAAGCATGTTAGGTAAACATACACATGAATTCTGCAAATGCTTAAAGTTATCTATACAAAGAAAAATACACTCCCTAGTCAAAGATCTATTCAGTGGAAAGCCGATGAGGTAGTACCATAACATTTTTACAACTCACAGAAAATAAAAAATACACTGAATTATGGAGGACACACAGGCATATCCTTGCCTCTGGTACTTAGTAAATCCTGTGACATTACTTACACAAATCCGTCTGACTACTTGTAAACAAAACCAGATTTGAATATATTACATGAATTTTCTTGTAGGAAAATCAGAACTACTGTCCGATTTATACCAAAATATGAACACAGAAACATCAGGTAGATACATTTTGCAATCATTTAATAACTTTTAATGTTGTTTTGCAACGTCACTTTCTCTGCCTTAACTCTGTGAGATTCATATAAACATATATTACAGATGTTTAATCTGGACCAAAAAAAAGTTTTGAGAAGAACTTCAGACAACTGAGAACAGAACAGAACAGCTCAAACATGAACAGCTATTCATTCAGAATATTTGCTAGGGCAAAAGATGAGGTAACATCCAAATATGTAAGGTATAACAAATGAGAAAGCTAATTATAAAACCCTATAATTTATATTTAAATGTGCTATTGTAATATTTCATGATCAGCAAGACATACAGTGATGTTCTGGATAACTAATGAGTTTATAAATATAGGTGGCTCTACATTGGTTAGCAAGTTTTGCAAGAGTTGAAAAAAATACAATATAAGGAAATGTACCAAAGACCTTTTTATCTTCCTTACATTATGGAAAAGCTACCTGAAAACTACGAAACATAAGCTTTTCTTAAGATTTATGTTAACATGGGTTTCAGGCCTCCATCAAAATAACCACATGGCACAGATTACAAATGTGCATATCACAGAGAGGATGATGAAGGGCTCACCAGAGCAGAGTTATGTCCAATGTCATCTTCCTGTAGCTCAATGTTGGTCTTGTTTTTTTGTTCTGATCGTGTGTGCTAGAGTCTTATCAGTAGAAATGAAGCCCCTCATAAAACTAACTACTGTTTTGAGTGCTAACATTTACTGAGTATCTGCATGCTTTGTATCTGATTATTTATAGCCATGAACTAGCTCTTTAGGAAGGCACAATAATAAGCAAATTAAAATGTTTCCTAGCCAAGTAAATTTAAAAGCTCAGGAAAATACTGACTTGCATAAAAATGTTCAAAACTGAGATAAGCTCCCTGTCTCAGTTTTCAGTAAGAAGGGAAAGTCTGTCTTACCAAATTACAGGTACAAACCTAGAAATTCCCATTTACAGTAGAGATTGCAAGAAATTAACACACCAAATATGAAGGCTGTAGTTCATTTTCATAACAGAGTGAAGAGATAAAGGCACAGGAAATCTCCAACCCATAAATTGGTACTTGATATCTTTAAATGTAGGTTTTCTACATGGAGTATGAAGATTAGCAAGCGTTTTAAAGAAAATATGAAAAGTGATCTAACCAGTTACAGGTTATTCAGCTCATTGCCAATAAATCAAATTTCAAATGAAGCCAAACAGGCAGATGAACAGAAAGCCAAAGTAATTTTATCCAGGTAGAACATGTCAGACTATTTTAGGAATTCATTTGTTTGGCAGTTTTGGTTGGGTTTTTTGAGGGGAAGATTTGTTAATGAAAAAATTCACACAAAGAAAGAGAAGTATCATACATGCTCTGAACTGCATTTTCATATGAAAAAAAGTGCTACATAATACTGCAAACCTCAAGGCAACCAACCTATCAACTTCAGGTCGACTAACAGAGTGTAAAATATTAGCTACTATTATGTTCAAAGAAATTTCCCACCTTACTCTATACTACTTTTTTGCCATTTTTAGCCTGTATTTTAGACTCATTTTAGCTCTGGAACAGGAAGATTTCTGTGAGATAACAGATAATAATGGGATTAATGTGATATTACAACCAACTTCCATCAGGTCCAGGATCTACATCAAATGCAATTGGAAATCACAGAAAAACATTTCTTCTAGAGAATATAACAACATAGAGTAAGTGTAAATGTACAAATTTTACTTTTACAACAAAACACAATTAAGTGTAATGGTATGTTTTAGGACAATTTTTTTTTCTGGTAGATTTGCAAAGCCATGATTACCCACTCTGAAGACATCTAGAGAAAGGCAGTGATGCACTATATTTCTACAAAAATATTTCATTTGGTGAATCCCAATAGCACAAAACTTCAATGGACTTTAGCAGCCTAAGTAGTTTAATGAAAAGTTTTAAACATTAGGGTTTTTATTGTGAATCATACAAGATTCCTAAACCAAAAGGTTGAAATATTGAAAAGCAATTCTTTAATGTATAGGAAAGGATTTGTTTGCATGTGTGAGTTTACTTGTAAAAATATTACTGTTCTCAACAGGAATGTGTTTCAAATCTGCTTCAAGTGGACAGAAAGAACTTTCCTGACATTAGACTATTAGTATATTAAACTTTCTAATGACCTGTAAAAAAACTCTGAAGACAATTCTCATTAACATACTGCAAAAGTTGAGCAATTTTTAGCCATGTAAAAAAGTGTATTAAACCCCCAGTCATAAATAAAACATTATATATAATTTCTGTTTCGTTCCATTTTGGCTTGTTATTCATGTTCTCAAGAATTCATTGGAGTTGAAAGACTCATAATGAATCGTTGTGAAGCAATAATAATCCAAAGTTACCCTTATAATGTACAGTGCATGGCATAATGTAAAGCATTAAACCAAGATAAGCCTTCTTTCCCAGTGATTTATTTTTTCTTTAAAAGATATTTTTTTAATGATGGGTTTAGTTTATAATTAAGACACTAAAAGGAAGTGTATTATTTAAGGAAAAACAGTCATACCTGTACCACATAATAGGAGCACACAGCTCCAGTCTTTTAACTCTGTAATAATTTGTAATATTTTCTATGTAAAGTTGGAATAAATGGATTTTCCATAGAGAAATTACAACATATACATTGAGACTGCCTGGAGATTGTGAAAAGAATATGAATACAAAGGATTTTGTTACAGTAGTAATGTGAATTATTTGAATTATAGGCCAGAGGATGGAAATATCTCCACCTCATCCTTTTCCTTGATTGAGCTATGACAGCTTTTCTTCAATTGGCATTTCTTGAGTAGACTTTTTGGTAAGCAGAAAAGATATCAATGTGGGTATTGAGATACATTACCTTTAGTATCAATTAATACTGACAGCCTCAAAAATACTCCAAGATCCAAACCTATTTATGCTTAAAGACTCATCTGCTACAAAGTATTTCTATTAGGTTTTGGCATTGAGCTGTAAGAGAATATCTGAAGGATTTTCTTCCAGCTCATTGATTTGTAGCATTTTGATATTGATATTATTCTGATTTGATTCTTTTTTTACTGGAATGATACAAATAAAAATAAGAATTCATAAGAAAAGACAGTCAATGATTATTTTACTTTAAATCATTATAGCTCTTAAAAGTGTAACCTCAAAAATTATATGCTTTGCCTGTACTGAACATGTTTACTAAATTTGCTTAAACAACACTTATTAGTACAGGTTTTTGAGAAGTATTATTTACTTGAAGATACTTAAAAATCATATATGTATTCTCACTCTTCATTATAATTTTAGTATGATCCAGATTTTTGTTGGTTTCCCCCTCATCACCTCTCTTTATAACCTAACCTTGTATTACCGTATACAGGTGTTGCTAGAGATGGTTGAAAGGTTGAATATTTTCCCAGAATGAAGATAATGTTAAAAACTGTAGAAATATCTAAACACATTGGGTAAAACAATTGAGTTTAATTACTGTAAAAATTAGCAAGCTGTGCACATGCTTTGAGACTGCATTTGTTGTATTTCTCAATTATTGGAAGAGAGGATCATAGACATTTGGCATTAAAAAGAAAATAATTCAAAATGGCATTCTATGACTTTTCCCTCAAAAAGAATCAACCTTTGGAAACACTTAAAAAGCAAAAGTGCATTGCACAGGCTTTTACATGGACTGAAGATTTGAAAACCAAACCCAAGACAAGTGTCACATGTATGCATTGTGATGGAAATATAGCATGAATCCTATTTCCAGGTTTACCATGTTCTTCTTCCCAAGATTTACTTACAGAACTCTGGTGTTCCATTGGCAGTCAGTTTTAATAGAGGTTAACTGTGCACCAAGCAAATCTGGTCACTTTTTTTTTTTTTAATAAGAAGGTCCTTACTAAGGTCTCCTGAACACACCCTGAAAATATTCACTAAATAAAACAGTATCCATTTTGAAAAATTACTTAGTTTCAATACTCATTAAATTCTAATCTTAAACACTTCAAAAAGTAACATTTATCGAAATGGAAGTTGTCCTTTTTTCCTGCCTTTTATTTAAGGAGAAAAAAAAAGTATCATTCCCAGTGATTAGAAAGAATTCTGTATACAAATCCCAGTGTATTTTACTGGAGAGTAATTTATATTTTTTCAAAATATTCTTGTAAATTAGGAATTCTTTTAATACTAATTTAAGATTTTATTCTATGTAATTATATATATTACCAGTTCTTCAAAAGCTTTTTATGTAAAACCAAGGCCCAAAATTAAGTATAACTACTGATATTTGTACAAATGGATTAACATTAGGACAAATAACATGGGAATGGTAGGAGTCTGAATATAAATGTCAAACACATTTACCTTTAGTGGGACTCTCTGCAGTTTCGTGCTGAAAAACGGTGGTCTCCTATATGATGACAAAAACCCAAAACCCCAGTAATGGTGATTAGTATCTTGCATTATTTTATTAAAGACAATACTAGGTTTTGGGGCAGCTCTATCTGAGAGAGAGAAACAAACTAGCAAGTTATAATAGTAGTATATATATTTTTTTAAAAAAAGAAAAAGATAAATAATAAAATTCACCAGAATACCTACATATACATCAATAAGAGACAGACTGATGTTTTTCTGAAGATGTACTTGTGATCTGAATTCTGAGATAAACACATGCTTACTCTTACTACTAAAAACATTCTTGTTTTATATTACTGTTCTTTGACAATAAAATGAGTTCTATTGTCAGAAGTAGTTACTTTAATTCTAAAACCAGTTCTGTTCTTTTCATTGTAAGTTTCCATTTGTGGAAAGTATAGGAATGGCTCCTTCTCCATCAAGCACTTATTGCAGTGCAAGTGTACACAACTGTCACCAGAATGACTGCTACAGCATCTTTTCTATCAGCTGCATAAACAAAAAGTAGTCTGCTCTTTTAAACTGTTTTTAGGAAACAACTTTATCTTGGTCAATACCATTCCAAGCTAGAGCTGCTGAACTAATATGAATGCAATAGCTAGCCTTTCAGAAAGCACACTCATTAAATTTGCAAAGACAGGATCCTTTTCTTTGAGAGATTAAAAGCCTTATGTCTTTCTACTTTAATTACTAGCTGGAGTAAAAGTCCTCCTGCAGCATTTTACAGGACATCCACTGTCCCAGAATAGGCTGAAGAATCTCATGTCCGAAGTGTTTTATATTCTCTGAACTAAATAAAGTGTTGAAAAAATTAACTACAGATTTACGAGTCTCTGTCCCTAAATAGGAAGTATCAATTAACACTTGTAATTTAACTGGAATATTGTTTATTTACATAAATTGAAAGTCTCATTTTTGTACAAGATAAATCCTAAATGCTATTCTAAATCTGTTGTGGGTTTTTTAAAAAATGTTCATGAGCTAAAGCTGGGGACAGATCTAACAGAAAGAGTAACAAACAGAAAAATACAGACCGCTGAAATTGTTAACAATTAGTTGAACAATTTGGTAGTAGAACTATATTACATCTTACAAGTCCCTTTTTAGATTAATTTCCTGATTTTCTAGAGCAAATAAGCAGAAACGGATTTTGAAATTGCCCATGTACTCCAGCTCCTTTTTCCAGACTTCTGTATGTACAACTGTGATCACTTGTTATGTGACACTGACAGTCACACCTCAACGTTTGGGTATGAAAAATCTCTAGCAATGCGTGGACTATCTCTCTCCCCTTTAACTGTGACTTCAGAAGAACACGTGCATAGAGCTGTGATAATTCTACAACTTGAAAGATTCTAATATTGCGAAATTTCTTGTAAGAGTCACAGGATTTCCTGAACAGGTAAAATTTATCATATTTCTTCTCAGAAATTCTCTGTGTGTTCAAAGCATAAAAAGTATCAGATCTACGGTGCAAGCCTTGGAGACTGTAAGGTTTGCATCATGCCTCTAGCACTTTCTGCTAGATTTACTATTCATGGACCATGCACATGATCCCTGCTACCTTGTTGGTATTAACAGCTGACAGCAGTAAGGCGTGGAGAGATACAGAAAATCTTCAAAAACTGCTTCAGTAGAATATCCAGCAAAGCAGGAGAATGTATCCTGGAAAATCTGGATGCTTAGTAATGTTATTTCAGCCAGTTTGAGCTGAGAAAGCAATCTAACCACAGCTGTGTACACTCCTGTAGGCTCATTTGCTCAGTTTTTGGAGTGCAAACATAACACAGTTAAAAGCTATCTGCTTCCCTAATGCTACAGAATGTGTCCATCTACCTAAACCTCACTGTTGCTGAGCCAAATGGGAGTGTCAAAGAATTTCTCATTCTGTTGTGCTATTGCCTAAACTACAGTGACTAAAACATTGGCACAGGAAGAGAAAAAAAAGGCATTTTTGTTACTTAATGAACACACATTGTCTGAAAGGTTGGCTCTGCTGCCACAATATCTGATAAAGAAAGAAATAAAAGCCTTGGATACAGCTGTTAAACATGAAAGAATGAACACAGATTCTGGGAGAATGTAGTTAATTATTGTTCTTCCTGCAAATCAATGGGAAATATGAACCCAAAATGTGATGAAAAATTGCTTAAAATTCTAATTTATTATCTATTATGTCTTATAATTGTTAATGCATAAACGTAACCAAAAAAGGCAATTCAGAAATGTATCACTATCTTGTAGCTTCCAAGGATTTATTTGTATTTTTCAGACTTCTAACAAGTATCCTTTTCTATAAGAGAAATTATTCATGGCCAAAATTTTCATTATTTTGGAAATAATTGCAGGTGAAAGAGTAAAGCTTCAAATACATCATTTTTAGGATTAAAAATCCATTTTAAATCTATCTCCAGAATTACAAAGATGACAAAAGTATTTCTTAAGATCCAACTCTGTATGAAATTTCTAGATTTGACGTTGACCTGAGAGTTATATAATCAAAGGGTTTTGCATTTATAGTCACTTGGTCACAATCTTTTTGGTCTATTCCTGAGACATTGTTTTCACTAAATGGAATATCAGTTCTCCTTTCAGCTGTGATGTGGAAGAATTTAACAGAGGTGACTTTTGAAAAAAGGCAGTGGTAAAAAAGAACAAACAAATGCAAATTGTGCACAGACTGAAGTATAAGAATGGTTTAAAACTACTGGATTAACAACTTAGTTTCTCTTTAAATTCAGTCTCCAATGTCAGAGTTATCCCAGTCTTTATAAGCAAGTAGATATTTGTGGGCTTGCCAGAAAGATTCTCTGTATCACAAATGTCTAAATTCATTTCCCTCTTCTTAAATCCCTCTTGTAATTCATATGTCTCATATCTCATGTATGCATACATTTTCTACTTATCCGTCCCGTTAATACCAAATCACTGGGCCTATGAAACATATCATAAGAAAGATTGATAAACAAAAAAATCTTGTTATCATACAAAGTTTGGAATGGGGAACATGTAAAAACACATAACAGAGCATGCAAACTAAATAGACTGCCATCAGTTTTAAAGCAGTAAAACTGAGCTTGCATATATTAAAGGATGTCACTGAAGTAAAGAAAAATGAGGTAAACATAAACATTAAAGAACAAGTGTATCGTGTATATGTCACTGAGAGAGAATGAAGACTACAACCTGCTGCTCTAGAAAGTAGCATTACCAGGGAGCTTGACACTGAAGAAGCCAGAAAGAGAAATCAGTGTTCTGCTTTCTGAATACAACAATCAGTTCAGTCTATGAAAATATACAGCAGACGTTGCAAAGTAGTAAACATAGTTGTACTAGATTTTTTTTGCTTTGTGAACATTTCCTAAAACAGAATGAAAAGAGCTTACTTCTCAATGGAACTGGATATAACTTGTATTACAGAACTCATACAATATTCAAGTAGGCTTTTGAATGGCAGAGCTACACGGCAGTTCTGTTTCAAGATAATCTTTTTCTCAAAAGAGTTTGCCAAAATTACTGTTCTAGTAAACTGCAAGACATTTGCACTTCACATATGCAAAAAATTACCACAAAAGAGGATAATGAATGAAAAGAAAAGGAAAAATCAAATTCTGAAAACCTTCAAGTTCAGGATGCTATTATTCCAAAAATAATTTATTCCAACCAAATGGAACAATCTAAAAATCCACTTTCACATACATTTCAATGCATCTTAGACATCTAAATTAGTTACCTTACTATTGAAGAAGAATAGAAGTGAGCCTCTTCATTAAAGATCTGGGCCCCATTTTATAAGGGTTCAAAAAATTTAATAAAATGTATTTTCTTAATAATAGTGTTATTCAAAAATAAATTTAACTGCCAAAAATAGATATTTTAAAACATTATTTTCCTGATCAAAATCCAAAAAGCTTTCTGAAATGTAAAATTTGAGAGAATGGGAAATTCAGGGAAAAAAAAGTTTGAAAAATCAATAATATAGCTTTTCTATTCTTTGGCATTAGTACCCTGGAGATATGAGGAATAATACCATGTCTTTCAATTTGATATTCTCCAAATGAGCTACAATCAGCTCCTAAAATTTTACCCTCCATTTATCGCTAGTCTCTGTTTCTGTGACAACAGACCTTAGGAACAGTGAATCAGATATTCAATGATGTAACTTCATACAGTTTACACTGGAATGAACTGAAATATGCCAGTTTAAACTTGCTGAGGATCTGGCACAGGAGCTAACTAAATGTCAGTCATCGGAAAGCAAAAACTGCTGTATCCTAAAGATTTATCAAATCTATACTAAAGATTTTAAAGCAGACATACCTAGAAGGGCAATTGCACAGCTTAAAATGAGCAAAGCTATTCACACTCAGCATAATATGATAAAAAATTCTACAACTTAGCAATAACCTAGTGAATTGGAGATATTAACATTTCTCTTTCGTTGTTTGCCTTTTTTACTCACTAAGGGTTGTTTTGGTTTTTTTTAAGTATAGATGTATATTGTTCATTCAAGTTTTAAAACTTCCTTAAGTTTTTAAGCTCTTAAGCTCTTCCATAATAACTCTCCCAGAGGTATCCAGATGATTTTGTTGATTAAAAGATTTAATATGTGAAATAAAGAAGATTATTCTACAAGTTAAAAACATAGTTTTCTTTTGCAGTCTGTACAAATGCAGTCCTACTTATATACTCCAGAAATTAACAGAGATAGAAGTTTTGAGCTGAGATTTAAATTGAGGCAAAAGTAAAGTTCAAGTTAATTAGCTGCTTATGACTATTCGAATTTCATGTCTGAATCAGATTGCCCTCAGACTAAGTCACATGCATGTCTTCCTCCAACAATCTACTTTTATCAATTTTCTTTCTCATTTTTTCTTCCTTGCCCTTGCTTCTCCTTGACTACCTGTCCTACTGTGACAGATCAGCTTTCTACAGTCACATGGCTCTTACACTCTTAGACTAGTGGAAAAAATTAAAGTGACGTTCAAAACCACTTTCATGCTTCCTGCATATAAATGTCTATTAATTTGTAACTAACTAAATATATATTCGTACAGTTAGAGAGACTGAAGTCAGGCAATAAATAATTACATATTATAAGATGCTATGTACAGCTCTTTTTAACCCTGCTGCTTTTGTAATGATTTTTGTAATTTTTGCAGCCTGAGGCAAACCTGTTTTAGCAGGGGAGTTGGATGATCTCTAGATCATCATCTAGACATTCTGTGACTTGGAATTATTAAAAAGACTTTTAAAGGTGAAGTACTAATTAAATTAAGTTTTAATGAAACTATTGTTTATAAAATGTACACAATATCCAGAATAGCTAAATATATATTCTGTTACAAACAATTCTCTTTCACTACAGAATTGCTTTATTTTAAAATCACAAATACTCAATAACTATATCCACAGGTGTACATTTTCTATATACACAACACATATAGAACAGTTTGAAACAATTGAGTTCAAGATCTGAAAATGGTGTAAGAGTATACTCTGAAGAGGAAATGTACGACTAGGCACTCCAAAATTACACAGAAAATTATTTCCCTTTTACTTCAAAATCTACCGAGTGCAATTTTGTTCTCTTTGTCATGAAGATACTACTAGCCTTAACAGTATGAGTTTTGGTCTTCAAATACATTTTGGAACCCTACAGGCAGTCACTATAAATCAAGCAAATACTGCAAATCTTATCCCCAAGTATATTTAACAGTTTATTCCAGAAGAGGACAGTAGAAAATTAAAAATAAGTCATATTTACTACAGGATTGTGTGGGTAAGGACTTTGTTGCTGTTTTTTAAAATTTACTCAGCACTACAGACCAAAACATTTTCTAGGTTCTTTTAAATATTGTAATAATATTGAATGTAACAGATACAAGTAATCATTCTTGGGATAGAAAATCAATGTAGAGGGGAAAACTCTAGTACAAGTTGAAACTAACTACATTGTATCTATATTGGAAAATTACAGAGGAAACTTCTACCTAATTACCATTTGTGTAGCTAGCTTGCACAACCTGTGGTCAGTGCTACATCTAATGAACCTGTTTGGGGGAAGGTCAGATTCATGGGTCCTGATGATATGCACTCACAAACACTGAGGGAGCTGGCTGATGTTATTGCTAAGCCTCACTCCATCATTTTTTAACTATCATAGAGCACAGGTGAGGTGTCTGAGGACTGGAGAAAGGTCAATGTCACTCCAGTCTTCAAAAAGGGCAAGAAGGAGGATCCAGAAAATTACAGGCTGGTCAGTTTCACCTCCATTCCTGGGAAGGTGATGGAACAGCTCATCCTAGATGTTATCTCTAAACTTATGGAGGAAAAAACGGTTATCAGGAGTCATCAGCACAGATTCACCAAGGGGAAATCCTATCTGACCAAACTGATATTGTTCTATGACGGCATGAATGACTGGCTAGGTAAGGAGAGAGCAGTGGATGCCAACTTCTCCTGACTTCAGCAAGGCTTTTGACACTGTCTCCCATAACATCCTCATCAGAAAGTTCAGGCAGTGTGGCTTGGATGAGTGGATGATGAGGTGGATGGAGAGCTGGCTGAATGACAAAGCCCAGAGGTTGGTGATCAATGGCATGGAATCGAGTTGGAGGCCTGTGGCCAGTGGAGTTCCACAGGGGTCAGTTCTGGGGCCAGTTTTATTCAACATCTTCATCAACGACCTAGATGAGGGGATAGAGCGTTCCCTGAAAGTTCCCTAATGACACCAAACTGGGAGGACTGGTTGATTCACCAGAAGGCTGTGCGGGATAAGGCAAGCAGGGTCATGACAGGCTTGAGAATTTGGCAGAGGATGCTCATGAGTTTCAACAAGGACAAGTGCAGAGTCCTGCACCTCAGGAGGAACAACCCAATGCACCAGCACAGGCTGGGGGTGACCTGTTGGAGAGCAGCTCTGCAGAGACAGACCTGAGAGTTCTGGTGGACAGTAAACTAAACATCAGCCAGCAATGTGCCTTTGTAAGCATGAAGGCCAATAGCATTCTGGGATGCATTAAGAGTGTAGCCAGCAGGTTGAGGGAGGTCTCATTCATAGTTGAGGATTCCCTTAGAAGGCAAAGCCACTGAAATTTAAAGTAGGCAAACTCAGCATTGACACTTTAAGATCTGGCCTGAAATTTTTCAATTAAAAACCAAATGAAGATCCATTTTAAGGTACGTATTTATAAAGTTTACATTTTCAAGTAATCAAGTCTAGTTACATCCTTCACTGTAGCTGAAATATACTAATCTTAACATTAACCTATGAAGTAACAACTATTTATGAAGATCTCTGGCTACCTTCTTAAGATTCTCCCATCAAATTGATTTTAAAGAGCAAAGCTAAACTACTTTATCGTGTTAGCAATAGGACTTTTGGAATCTGAGGAATAAATAATAAAAAATCAGGTTCAAACAAAAGTATTAGGAAAGACTTGCTATCCAGTACACATCAATGTAACTATAAAGTGGAAATGGTAGGGAAGTTACTTAAATAATGATGGAGCTTATTGAAAAGTCTTAAAAAAACCAATATTTTTGTTTTAAGTATTTTCTGTTTTGTCTTTCACTGTCCTTTGCAAAATAAACTAGGTTAAGTAAAAAAAAAAATAGGGAAATTGTTACCTGAGAATAATCTGCATTTGAGTTTCTGTCACTTTGATTCATATCCACATTACTGTCACTTAAATTTTCATCACTTTCAGTAACAGAAGGGAGACATGACACAGAATGAAATCCTTTTTTGATGGTAAATCTTGGAAAGTGGCTAGATTTAATAATAATTTTAATAAAAGAAATAGTAAGTATTAATGAAAGAAAAATCAGACATCTTGTTCCATACATTTACTTTAAAATTACAGTCTCATAATTACTATTCTTAAAAGAATATTGTCAAAGTAATTTGGGCCCCTTTATTTTGACATCTTAATATGGCAGCACAAAATCTCTATATGCAGATATTCTTTATCATTACTAGCTTGTCACTACTGACATATTGACATACTTATGCTTGAAAGACCTGAACTGTTCCTACTTAAGTACGATCCTCAAAAAACCAAAACCCAAGTCAGGTGAGGAAAACTAGATGACAGTGCCAGAAGTGAATAAACTTTTACGGCCGCTGGAGAAGAAAAATATTTATAACATACACTACTTAAATAGAGGTATGGGGAAAAAAAAATGTTTTTTGTCAGAATAGTTTTTGTCTAATCCCTCAAAATGGATCTCCATAGCTACCAGAGAGCTAAAATACAATAACCAAGGAAACCTGTGCAAGGCCTATTTGGGTTGTAGTAAAAGAAAGCTCTATTGCTGACTTCAGTAGAGGCAGAAGTAAAAACTGATGGAAATATAAAAAACTCTTTGCTTGTTAAGTGAATTAGGAGAGCAAGATCAAAACATTGTTCCACATACATGTGTTATTGCAGCAATCAAGAACAGAAAAAAATGTAAGCATGTGTTATCTAGTCTCTTTCTTAAGGACTAAGATAACAAAATATCAAGATCTTTAATAGTAACACGGTCACAATTATCTTGCCTTTGAGTGTTTCAAATATTTTATTAGAATAAAAGCGAGAGATTAAAAACAATTTCAGTCCCAGTTGTGTACTAAGTCCCTTATCTTATTTAGGCAGCTATTTAACTTTAATGAAATGCTAATACCTGCTTTAGATCTTTGGTTACTATCTGTTAGTTAAATCACAAGAGATTAAATTAGCTGATTGCCATAGAAACTTAGCACATTAAATAAACTGTCCTTGACAAACTGCAGTAAGTTTAAAATGAGGCAATCCATTATATATGGAAAAACAATATAAACTGAAGCCTGACAGAAATGTATTATGCAGTGGGTCAAACAAAAAAAAACAGGCCCTGATACACTTAATGGTAATCTTGCTTTTATCATCAGACAACAAGTATTATGCTGAATATTCAGTATTGATTAGAAGTCCTGTATACCTCAGTCTCTGAAACACCCTGTATAAAGACCCTGGTTTTCAAAGGTTTATAGGGCTTCCAAACAATCTTTAACATAGGGCATTTATACAAAGTTGTGCTTTGACCATGAGCTCCTTCCCCTGCACGCTCAGTCTTCTTTGTAACAACTATAATGAACAAACATTAACACTAATTGTTCCATGTCAAATATGTGATGGCCATGAAATACCAACTGGCCAGTCAATTACTTCCTTGCCATATGAAAAGAATTAAAAAGACCAGTATTTTAAGGAAATTGAAGGACATCAAAGAATTCTACTTCTGGTGAAAGTGATCTATTGAATATTCAGGTAGAGAAGCTGGCAAAGCGATTTTGGTAGAGATCTTTGCCTTTCAAGCTCAGATGCTTGAGAAGTATTCATCCACCTAGGGGACTGTCTGTACAGGTGTGACAAGTAGGGATGTAGCCCTCAGGTATGTATCTGTCCATACAGTGTGTCCAACAGTGTGGGATTAGAGAATCCCAACCTGCATCTCCAACAGAAAACACGTACACATGTAAGAACCTGCACTTTCAAAAGAGGTGTGCTTGTAACCCTCAATGCCAAGAGGTTGTGTATAATTGCATGTATATTTAAAAATCCTTGGGATTAGTTACAGAAAGCTGTTCAGAAGTTTGTAGGTGTAAATTAACATGTGGTAAGCATCTAGTATAGTGGTTTACCTGTTGTACTCTTGGTGTGGGCCTTAAACATACAGACCACTGATTGTAAATTAATTTTGTGACATCAATAAGTCCATAGAGTGCTCCAATTCTCATGTGCTTTAAAGTACATGAACTGAGCAGCTTCTCAGGGTGACACAAGTCAATGTAAGCCATAGTGCCTTCATAGTGAAATGGACTAACAATGCAATGCTAAAACTATATTGAATACTTACACATCTGTGGGTATTGTGATATAATTCAGTTTGTAATTCAAAAATGGGCTAGTAACCTCAACATACTTTTCAGGTTTCTTTACCACAGGCTCTGAAAAAAAAGAAATTTGTTAAATATATATTTATAAGAAGTATTTACTATTATAATTTTGACAGTTTCCATAAGAGATTCATCACCTCTAAAATCTTCATGACTATCATATACTTGAATGGAAAAGAACAACAAAGTTACTGTAGCTCTAGGTTACATCATGAAAAAAAAACAACAAAAGTTTTATGCTCTGATACACAGTCTGCCAGGTATTAAAAGTGTGCTTAATTTATAATTAAGGTTGTCCAAGGTAGCTCAGAACAACTATGGCAGCACATTCTGCCTTTGCTAATTCCCTCTGCTTCTTATCCCAGTATATTTTGCTAGCTTAAATATGAAAGTGTTACAGGCATGCTATCTCATATCATGCATTTAACTCCATTAACCAGTATATAGAAACCCTAGACCAAGTTCCAAGTTTACCTCTAAAAATATGGCTTGTTGCAGCAGGACTAGTCACATACTTTAAATGTTTAAAAGGTGTTAAGAAGCTTTTATGGCTCTGCATCAGAGAGCTTCTGCATTTCTTTGATAACACTCCCTCTCCTTTTTCTCCAGTAGAGTGCTTCTTTAGAGATAAATTAAGACAAATGATTTAAGTAATAATAGCGCTACAGGCAATAATAAAAAATTGAGGAAGAAAAGAAAAAAAAAAGTAATTCCTAGGGAAGTTCTATTGAAATTAAGCTAGATGGTAAGTATGGCCCTGAGAATATTTATAATGATTAAAATGTAACTACAAAAGTATTTCTGACGTTTCAGTACACAAACCTTGAGGTTCAGATGTCATGATAGTTTCCTTTTTCTGACGGAAAAGCTTCCATCGAGGAATTGGTGGTGGTTGTGGTGGTTCTACCAGAGGACAGGACCTAGTTCTAATGATCAGGACAGGATGACTATATACATGGGAAAACCCATATTGCCTCAGTTTCTCTGAAGAATCAGCCTATGAAACATAGAAAGACTGGGGTCAGATTTCCTTTCTCATTCTATCTCTCTCACAAAAAAACCAGTATGCACACAAAAACATCCAATAGCTTGCAAGGAAAAAAGTAGTTCACTCCACAAGACTATCCAAAACCACTCTAAACAGAAGTTTGTATTAAGCAGAAAAAGTATAATTGAATACATAGAAACATTTACATATATATTGCTTTTTACTATAGACTCATCATGTCTTTCAACTTATTTATAGAACCATATTCTTTTAGATGCTACAGAAAACATGTAAGTGAAGCAGAATGAAGACATAAGAAAACAACGGCAACAACATTTTTTATTAAATAAATATATTTTAAAACACTTTTTCCAAGTGAAGAAGTCCTTACTAGTCTTTTAAAATCTCCATAATGTGATATCACTTTGAACCAACAGTCTACACGACCAAAGTTCAGCTTTTCATCTGCTGGAGAATTTAGAAAATACATTAAAGGCACTGTAGTCGACCTGTCGAGCAAAGCCCTTATCGATAGACTTAAGAGCAATTTTAGATGTGGACTTTGAATGGTGCTCTTCCCACTAAAATAATAATGGTCCAGTACCTAAGATCTTTCACTTGTGAAGGTTCTGTTACAATATTTGCACATTCTCTGCAGAAAATAATGTAGTTGTGGTTGTCAGAGTTATTTGAAGGAAAAGGAACAAATCAAACACAGTGAAGGACACAAGCAATATATCAGCCTCATTTGACCTCTGAATTTAGAAAGATAGGCTAAAGGAGTGGTGACTAGGTACAAAACACATTCAAGCAACTTAAAAATGCAAGTTAAAACATTCAAGATTAGAAAGGATTTTGTAAACCAGTTAGGTGCCTTAAAGGAGAATTTAGCTGCTGAGTTGAAGATGCACTGAATGACTCAATTACTGATTTGATTTGTTTTATTTCATTTGAGCAAACTTAAGATAATTAAATTCAAGCCACACTGATCCACAAATATACACACCAGAAAGCAAAGCTACAAAGGATGCTGGAAAAATTCTAGAGGCAAATTATTGCACAAGTGCAATCAATACCAAAATTTCCTTCAAATTTAGAGAGCGACTCTTATCCCAGTGAATCTACTCTTCCAAACTTTCTATAGTTCTTTCAGTGTAGTGCGTCTCAACCCTAAAAAAAAGCTTGAAAATGGACTTTTTCTAATCCACATGAAATGCACTACACTTCTACAATTTTTGTCAACTTCTGGTTTTTTTCTCACTCTTTACTAAAACACTGGTTTGGACATATATATATTCATCTCATTCAATTTGGTTTGCCATACCTCTTTTTCAGTAATGTCTAGACCCTAATAGGCTGAAGCCAAGTTTGAGACACAAAGTATTAGGTCACACAAAAATATATAACCTCATGTCACCATTCCACTTCATTTTTTGTTGGCTAGCACTATTTATAATTAGCAGAAAGAGTATTGCCTGAGATTTTAAAGTAAATCAAAATAAAATCACAGTGAATAAGTTAGTCTTCAGAACAACATAAAATACACAGTACATTTTTAAAAAAGAACATACTGCAACAATTAGCAGCAGTAAAGCATAAAACCTGCAAACCATGTCTGGAAATATATTTGTTCTATGAAGCCTATCAGTTTCCAGAGAAGGCAGCTTAAATGTTAATGTTCTAATTATGATAAAAATTATGTAAATGTAAAAAAAAAAATCTAATTAATAATCAACTCAAGAAAGCTTGCTCTGGCATTATAAATAGCTTTTGTAGACTGTGACAGACTAAGGGGAAATTTACGCATTGTTTTTACCCTAGCTGCATGAAGTGCTATGCTCTCTCCAGTTGTTTTCACCAGTGACACTAATGATAGATAGAAACATGATATGTCTTACAGACTGTCATATCAGAAAAAGTTTATCAGAGAAGCTATTCACTGTACTTTAAAAAAAATCTATAATTCATGTTTTTTCAAGTAATCCTTAAAATAATTAGAAGTGTCTCATCATGGTACATTATCTAGTCTACATCCAGTTTTTCCCAGGAGACTTCATCTCGGAAGAACATGGAATAAAACTGAATAAAGCTGTGTTAGGAAAGTGTATATTAAAAACTCAGAGGTACCAAAATATAAATTTAACTGATATTCATTACCTGGTGACTGCTCCACTTTTATTACTTTTGTTACAACATAACTGCTAAAAGATGAAACTCCTTGATAATAAAATAAGTAATGTCTTTTTGGCCTGAGAGTGTAGAATCTTACCATCTGCCCTAATGAAAAAATATCCTCTTCAAACAAATGTAGTGGTATACAGCCAGCATATACAGCCATTTCTGGCTGGTTTGGCACAGGAGTTTCTACAAAGGAAACATCAATATGTCTTAGAACAAAGTAAACAGTAAACAAATGTTGTTGTGCCTCACCCTAAATTAGTCTGCTTTTTCTCCCTTATTTCTGTCACTCTTTACCTTGTCTGCTTTTCATTCGAAATAAGAGTTCATTGTCAAGTACTCAGAAGAGAAGCCATAGATGGAAAAAAAAAAACATTGTTTAAATCCTGGCCTATTTAGACTATCAACAACTCTTGCATGTTTTACTTCTTTTATAAATACAAATAACAGAAACTAAAAGAAGAAAGCAGGTGAAGACAGGATTTCAGTGCACAGATTGTGTGATCTGCTATACATAAGAATATTTTGTCTTTGTTCCTTTCATCTCCAGCTTAAATATACGATAATTACTTCCCATGTTTAGTAAGTATTCAACTGGAAGTTGTTCTAAGAATAGAAAATTTTCTGTGAAGTGAAATTAAACAATACCATCTGCATAAAATTACTTTAATTACTTGATTAAATATAAGCTGATGCAAATCAGAGTTACTTTCCAGTGGATTATTAATATTTCTCCCTCCATGCTTATGATTCCTGTGTTAACCATAGCTCTTGTGTTAGCTGTGTACTTCAACTCATTCAAAAGCAAGACTATAATCTACATTTGATCTCTGACGCTATCTGATCTATTAAAAATACAGTAGCAGAACTTATGAAGTCCTACACATTACAGAACAGTACATGTCACAAGGCACACCGAACTCATTGCCTGTGAAAAGTATTTCTCAAGTAAAAGCATTTAATCAAATACGAGGTGGAATGTAAAGCTGTCATACTCAGTCCAGATGGGTTGTGAAGTAAAATGTCTGCAGTGCAGACAATAAATAGCAACGAAGAAATCATATAGATCACACAAATGATTAAACAGACACAGCAAATTCACTTAAATAATACAATATCAGAAAGGTATTGTACATGATATCAGTACCTTTAAAAGTAATATGTAATTTGATCCTGTTTAAATGTACAAAAAATAGGGATGTATGCAAATTATTTGCCACCAAGAATACCATAGACTAGCGTGAATTCAGAATTAGTGGAAACTAGTTAAAACTGACAGCCTCAATAAAATTGCATTATGAGACGAAAAATGTTACAACAAAACAGTTAGGTGCAGCAAACTTGGATATGTTTCAAAATATATTAACCATGAACTGGTTTTATTAAAAAAAAACAACACAGATTTTGGAGACCTATAGGGAATTTTCTCACTGTTTCTTAATATTTCTCCTAAATATTTATTTGATAAACAAGAGTTTTACCTTTCCAAAACACTTCAGTTGGCTTTAAATATCCTTTTAATCAAGGTGTGCAGCTCAGCTCACCTGATACACAGCTCATATGTTAACCTCTGATGTTGTGCTTGGCTTTGTCTATTGCAGGGTATTTTTTCAGTCTTCAGAAATCAACCCATGTGCTTTCCAGAATTGACATAAATATTGCAGAATGAGAATATGTGTTTGAAAAATCAGAACAAAATATTAGGTTCTGGTCCCTACTTACAAGTGAAAATTCTTTTGAACAGGTAAAAGGAACTTTACAGTCATATGTTATGTATCTCATTGACTTTGATGGTCGACATTAAAGACCTATTTTGACTGGAATGGAATGGGATGGTAGGGGTTGGAAAGGACCTTTAGAGATCATCTAGTCCAATCCCCCTGCAGAAGCAGGTCCACTTAGATCAGGTCACATAGGAAGGTGTCCAGGTGGGTCTTCAAGACCGCCAAGGAAGTAGAATCCACACCCTCCCTGGGCAGCTTGTATACACTTGTATTTTCAGAATTTTTAAACACAATAATAATTTCTCAACACTTCTGTGACATAAAATGTAGTATCAAGGTAAAATAAAACTTAAAAAAAATAAAATGGTAGGTTTGTAGAGCAAACTGCTAAATTCTCAGTGCCCGCTACAGTGGAATATTATTCTCTTTCCAGCAGTTCAGAAATTATTAGGAAAACCATTAGCCTAGAAATATAAATGATAGTGAGGTAGTGGGTATTTATAGGAACAAGGGGGCTAAATGGCTCATATCATATAATCATAAAAACCTCTTTATGGAAATAATAGACTCCTCAGGTATGGAAGGAGATATAGTTACTAGAAGAAAAGGCTGATGAGTGGAAAAGTGGAGACTGTGTGCTGAAACAGTCCAGTAGGACAGAAGAATTGTCTATAAAAGCTGCATGAGGATAAACCACAGGACAAAAGAGCTGGTTGCTTTCAGGAAGAGCCCTGACTGAACAGGTGAAAGGCTTGTTATTCTGCTGCATCCATGTAATGAGATGAATAGAGAAACAGGTTCAATGCTTCAAGGATCATACAACTCATATTGTACTTGGAGTGTGCAGTGGGTATCGGTCTGATTGTACAGCTGATTCAGGACTGTACTCATACCTTTGCATTGGGTCTAGCTGGGATGAACCCAATTTTCTTCAGAGCAGCTCATATGTTTCTGTGTTTCAGATATGTGAACAAACCAATGTTGATAACACATCAATGTGTCAGCAATTGCTGAGCAGAGCTCACATAGCATTAAATCCTGCTGTTTTTCACTGCTGCCCTAGTGAGTATGCTGGGGGTGGGCAAGAGGTTTTGTCCTTCTGATTCCTCATTACACTGGTGGGGAGTGAGGAAGTGACAAGATGTAGGCTTAGCTGCCAGACAGTGTCAACCCACCACAAAAGTATTACAGTAACTCAAAAGCCTAAGGATGTTTGAAATAGTTAGAAGTAACTGGTACGTCAGCGTTCATGAAAATCAACAAAGCAATGAATATTCAATTCAATGAATGCAAGAGGTTTTGCCACTTTAGAAATAAAATATAAATGATATCAAGAGTAGTTAAATAACTCTATAGAAATGATTCATATTCATCACAAAAAGAAGAAAAAAATCCATTAAAGTTCGCACACTAAACAGGTAGAGTGAAAATCTGCAGTAGGGCAATAATCACTTTAATGGTGCTGGAAATGAAATGCTTTGTAAGGAATTTATATTAAAAAAAAGAAAGAAGATTAAAAAGAGAACAAAAGAAAAAAAGAATAAAATAGGGAAAAAATTGAAAACAAAATAAAAATATAATCTGGTGCATTAAGTAAAGTCATTGTCACAAAATCCAAAGAATGATTGAGAAACTTTTACAACTACTGCCTCTGGAGTTTCACTTTGAACCTAACTCTAATTTCAGATATTACTATATACACCAAATTGGTTCTACTGTCACAGGCCAGTCTGCAGACCATGTGTTTCATAAAGCTTGCAAGCTTTTTCTCTTGTGGCTACAATCTCACAACAAAAAGGCATTTTAATTCAGTATTGTTTCAAATTGCATGACCTTTTTTTTTTTTTTTTCTTGCAGTCTAATGATTATAAAATTGTAGAATCATAGAATGGTAGGATTTGGAAAGGACCTTTAGAGGTAATCTAGTCCAATCCCCCTGCCAAAGCAGGTCCACCTAGATCAGGTCGCACAGGAACCTGATCCTACATTTGATCCGTTTCTTACAGCTTCTAACTTTACAATCTCCACATTTACATCCAGTCAGATTCTTATAAAATTTATATAGTGAGATATCTACCTCTTGTTCTTTTTGAAAACTCTTTTCTGGTTCAAACTTAGGATAAAAAGAGTTTTCTGACCGTCATATTTAATACCTGAACCAATAATCTTTAAAAATAACCTCTTCACGGACCATTAACTGTCATTCAGAAAAAAGCATAAACTATGCTTTAAATGCCAGAAAAAAGATCCAACATGATGTAATTTTTCATATGGAAACATACTGCCTGATGATATTTAATTCTCTTTCACTCATTTTGCACAATTTTCTGGTATTCATCACTTGGATCCTTCTGCTTTGCCTTTGTTTTCTTTTCCCCAGTCATGTTCCTTATATTCATGTGGAACTCCTCATTTCCTATTCCACAACTACTACTAAAGCAATCTACATTCCTGCAACACATTTTAAAATTTACTGCTGTTTAACTCATCTAGTAGTATATAAGGTAGGCATTCAAATTAATATGTTTGATGATCACAAACAGCAATATTAGTCTAATATAAATTAAAATAATTTAAAACATCAATTTGAATTAGAATTTAAATCAAGAAGCAGAAATCCAATTTGCATAGTGAGCTTCATTCTTGTACATATTTTTACTTTGTAGTTATTTCCCCAAAGAAAGATGTTCTAACTTTTTTTTTCTATTGATTTGCAAGTACATAACATTCCAGTTAATGAATGTTTACTTCTCCCAGCCATATGGAAATACTCTAGGCATGCAAATATAAGCAACAAGAAAAGAAATCTGCTTAATGTACATTTAGGAAGGTTTTCTCTATTTTATGCTAGTAAGCATGACAATTCACAGATTATCACAGAATCTGTTATTAACTGATTGCTTGACTGACTAATATTTACTTGTGGTTTGCTTAGACAGTCTTGTTTTGTTTTAATTCAAAATTCACAAAGGAAGAATTTACTTAAATTTTATGCTATCATGAAGGTATCAATACAAAAAATAAATTCATCAAGATATATTTCCAGGATAAAGGAAATTAACTTATTAAACAATAAAATAATAGAATAAATTCTAATGAATGTTTCTGGCTCCCCTGCTTCCTTGTCCTTCAACATAGAGAAGCATTCCCACTTTTCTCAATCAGAATTTACTGAATAGAGTAGATATCGAACAAAGAGAAGCTATTAATAGAGAACGAAAGTTTACCACTAGAACATATCTTGGCCCTACATGACTGGCCAGCAACTTCCAAATTTTCTGCATAGATTACCTTTTTACATCAAATACAAACTACCGCAATACTACTCTTAATGTTGCATGATTTTAATAGGTTAGAATTTCAGTCTGTAACGCAGCCTATACAGAACTGCCATTTTTAAAAACTAATATATTTAATCCTCTCCCAATTAAGTTCAAAGTCAAATAAAAGCAAAGTCTCTTGTTCTACATTTTACTCCTCTCTGTATTTTTACCTTCAAAATAAGCCTTACTCTCAGTTGAGGTCTGAAGAGAACGTTGGGCTTCTGACTCATGCATTAACTTGCTTTTTTCTTTTTCTCCTTCTCTTCCTTTCTTCTTTCTGATTTCTCTCTGCTCTACTTTTTCTATTAAGCAAAATAAAGATTATTTTTCTTTTTCAGATAAAAACTTTGTCATAACTGAAAGTCTCATAACTCTCAATGCTTTATAGATACATTTAATGATATTTTAAATACATTAAAAAAAATTGACCACAAAACACTAAAAGTCAGAACTAATGTTATTCAGATTTTATCTTTTTTAAGTCTTAAAATGTCAATGCAGATTTCCCGACAAGAGGCCAGAAGGCCTTCAGTCCCACCTTCCAGTTAGTGCTAAGCTCTCATGTCCCTACCAAAATGTTTGGAATTCCTGGCACTGTGTCAAATATTTTCTTCATGTTGCTGTTTGTGTCCATCAGTAATTTCCAAGGTTCCGAATTGACATGGAATAAGAAAGTCTCCCACAGTCAGAACCTTCTTTCAAGTCTTAGAAAGTAGACTATTGCAAAATACATTTCTAAGGAAAAAATCCCAAAGATTAATGCATCTGAACAGGATCTGGTAGCCTCAGAGTTAGATATTACAGAGCTGTATCATATCATAATGCTTCCCTGATTCTTAGCTGTTTCAGTTATTAATAGAATTTGTAAGTCTCAGGCAGGATTACATTTACTAAGTTTTCTGGGAATAAATTACAGCACCCCATTGGATGAATGACAGTGCTGTTCCCAGCGGCAGTATCCCTGTGCATGTCCATTCCAAACTCTGAAATATCTGCTATGCTGGTCATAAAATGATAGCAAGAATTCCTAAAAAGAGAAAATACTTCCTCAGCTGAGTGTCTTCTAATTTTTCTTTTTCACACTTTTGACATCAGGACATTTGGGATTCCAAGTGGAGAGGCAGGGATTTTTTTCAGAAAATCTATGAAATCTATGAAGAAATAGAAATTTTTCTATTTGATTTATACCTTTCAAAGATATTACAAGTGTTGTGAAATTGTATCCATGCCTTCAAGTTAAAAACAGCAATTAAGAACACTCAGTCTCAAATATAAACATTGAAGAATAATGTACTGGAACAAATAAGCTACAAAACCGAAGTTTTTAAACTGAAATGTGATTAGCTGCTCTTGAAGAAAAAGAATATCTACAGATAATAGCATAAGCAGAAAAGTTGATGTAAATAAAAATGCAAGTAGACATTAGAATGTACTTGTTAGAACTCTCTGTAGGTAATCGTGCCTTGTACCATCCATTATGAAATGTATAATTTATTGATGGTAAGAGTAGTGTTGCCTTTAGAGAAACTGTAACCTCTCTGATTGTTACTCCTCTGCAAGGAACAAGTCTTTAGAGGAATGGCTGCGACATAGATCTGAACAAATAACTACCAGAAAATAAAGCTGGTTTAATTTAAAAAAGAGACTAGTACTGCTTCTGTGATCTGTAGATAAAACTTCTTTTCATTTACAGTATAACAACATGTTTAGCAGAACAACAACAAACCTACAGACTTGCATGTGGTATAATAAAGACAAAGATTCAAAGCCAGAGATTTTGCTAACTTTACGTTTAGCCTACAAAAATAACACTACCTAAAATTACAAACCTTTGCCAACTTTATCAGCTTTCTCTGCATTCTCAGGTTTATCTGACTGCTTACTCACAGATGAAGCTTCATTTTTTAACTGTGAGACTTTGGTCTCTTCAGGTTCTGCATCTGACTGAGGATTATCAATTTCTGGAGTTTTCTTATTTGGCCACTTGTATTCTGGCACAATCTTTTTCAAAAAGCCCCAGACTTTGTCCAAGTAGCCAGGCCTTCAAAAAAAAAACCAAAAAAACAACAAAAACCAACCACACACACAATTGTATGTCAATGATAATTATATTAGCAATAAGAAAAGAAAGTGTGATTTTCATTTAGACAACATTATGCTACAACTGAGAGTCTAATTCTTAGAAAACTTACTGTGTTATTTCAATAAATAAAACACACTTTCCTCATCTTCTGTATCAGCCAATTTGTTAAAAGATAGGTTATGGACTGACCCATAAAGAATGAGATGGTGGTTAGAGAAGCATGTAAATAAAGCATCCTTTCTAAAGCTTGTTAACTAGATAAAAGCTGCAGCTGGGAATTTCAGACCACTGTATTCTGTTCATTCATTCAGTAAAAAGAATGTCACATTGGATCTGTCTTAAAAAAACACAAACTGAACTTAAAACACACAGGAAACAAACCAAAATGTTATTATAGGTTGAAAATACTATTTTTGGTTGGAAATAAAGACATATCATCTGTTCCAATTTAAAATACGAAAACATTATGCTAGCTGAAGTTCATTACTTCCAAATCAATGATGTGTACTTTCTATAGTACATTCAGATATAAAGTTATTACTGGCAAACATTTTGTATTTGTATACTAGAGGAAACAGATATCTCTAACTGCATTTTAACCACAGTGATTCGTATTAGTTAAAAATAAAGTAATTTTATAAAGAATAGGCACCAGTTTAACATGATTCATGACTTTACAAGCAACTGTATGACCCACAAATTAAAACAAAATAAAACTGCATCCCTTGAAGACACATTTCGCATGTGCCACAATTAAAAACTGTACACTTCCCAAAATTTATGCCTAAGGACCTTTAGGGTTCAATCCCACTTTTCATAACACCTTATAGAATTACATATTAAACAACTAATATATAAATGATTTAACAGAAGAACTTACTGAAGAGGAATAACTTCTGGTATCCATCCAGTCAGTGCATGTAGAACTGTAAATTCCTCCAGTTCTCTTTTTCCAGTTTCAAGTATACTATAAAACAAAATCAGAAATTATATGGAATTATAATATAACCAACTCACAGTAAACTCTGTAGTGTATGTAGCTTTCTGTAGGAGCAAGATCATTCACAAACAGAATAGCTTTCTGAAAACCAAGTAATTACCTGCAATTTTATTTTTGCAAACCACTGCTGACTACTAGTGTAGGAAATGCCTCTACATCAAGCCCATTATTTTAGTGTTCCCTCCAGTACAACGGCATAATTTCAGCGCTGTTAGCAAGCACTCTATGTATGCCTACACACAGTAAAGTCTCTTTTTGCAGGGCTGGAAATCCTTCACACTAAAAGTGGGATATTAATCTAGAGCTTCCATTTCCTGGGCAGGTGCTCTATCTCCAAGGTTATTGTGCACAAGTGGACTGTATTTACAGTGTATCAAGCTCCATGCTTTCAAATTCATATGGTCCCTACTCTCTTCAGAGATTTAAGTCTGTAGATTCTGAGAGGACCAAGGCTAAAGATGTCAGCATTTGGCTATGACTAATTCTTTTTCTCTCTACAGTATTTCAAACACGTTCCTGCAAACAGAGTTTCCTAACGGACAGCTCTAGGCAACTCTCTAGTCTATGCAGAAGTACTTTTAGATCACTCTTCTAACAAATATGACATGAACAGAACCAGATCGGTGGTTTGAATTCTTTTCTGAAGCTTAGTTATTTAAACACTTGATCTTTGTTGCTCATCTCATAGAAGCCTGCAGACATAATTGTCAATCACTGCATCATGGGCCACCTTCTGCTTTCCAGGTCAGTTTTAGGGAAGTGGATCACTGTACAGCCCACAGCAGCAGAATTGCAATAAAAGCATTAAAAGTAGCTTATGATACTCTATTTTCAATCCTGGTTAAGGCTGATGATTAAATCTTCCTTAAAATGTCTTGGACATTTCATTTGGCAGAAAACTGTATGTTAAGCTTTCTAGGAATAACGATATATGGATAAAGCAAATAAAGTACTTTGGCTTTTTTCAGTTTTCTCTGCATAAATTTACAAACACATCTAAAAAGGAAATGCACTGTCTGTAGCTACAGAGGCTTTTGTTTTACTGATTTATGGTGTCAGCTTTCAGGAAAGTGTACATTTTCATTACAAAATTTTTAGCAAAATATATTTCCCATATAAACTAAACCACTTTTTTCCAAATTCCATGTGACTTCACAAAGCAAACTGAAAGTGAGATGAATAAACATACCTAGTATTTGCCAGCTTAATGATGGCTTTGGATAGCAACATTGGCCAAAGTTCAATTTGACAGGCTGTAGCTGGTAGCAACAAATTATCCTCTTCATTGAAAGGCATAGTGTCATCCACAACAATCTTTCTCCAGCACCCCTATATGACAGAGGAAGAAGGAAGAAAGGAACTGAGTTTGTGGGCTGGAAACAGAAAATGGTTATAAGAGATTTGTCCCTTGGTTATAAGAGATTCTGTTCCTCAAGAGGGACAGAGAACTTCTGGAGAGAGTCCAGCACAGGGCCACCAAGACAATCACGGGACTGGAACATCTTTCATACGAGGAAAGGCTGCAGGAACTGGGGCTGTTTAATCTGAAGGAGACTGAGGGGAGATCTTATTAACATTTACAAATATCTAAAGGGCGGGTGTCAGGAGGTTGGGACATCCCTTTTTTCTATTGTAGCTAGCAACAGGACAAGGGGTAATGGGATGAAGCTGGAACACAAAAAGTTCCACTTAAATATAAGAAAAAACTATTTCCCTGTGAGGGTGAGGGAGCTGTGGCACAGGCTGCCCAGAGGGGTTGTGGAGTCTCCTTCATTGGAGGTCAAGACCCATCTGGACATGTTCCTATGCGACCTGATCTAGGTTGATCTGCTTCTGCAGAGAGGTTGGACTAGATGATCTCTAAAGGTCCCTTCCAACCCCTACCATTCTATGATTCTATGACTTTTAATGCTTTCCTGAGAATCCAATTGTACTCTAATTTGATTTACATTACAGATATCTTAAAAAAGGTTTTCATAAAATATCTGAGAAGCAGCACTTTATAATCACTACAACATTCATTTCAGAGATTGATCTTATTACAGCTGTTTCTAAATGTATTTCTTCTCACATGTGTAGTCCATCATGTGCATGCACACATTCTTTCTTCGGCTGCCATGACAGATGCCTGAGATAGAGTAACAGTTAAAATAAGGATTAACTAAGATACCAATTTTGCAAATTCCTCTTTAAGGTCTTAGTTTGGAAAATATTTGTGATATAAGTGGTCTCCCTTGCTTGCCAAAAACTACCTGGAGATATTTTGCTACTGTGTTTAGTGTACAGGAAAGCATTAAGACTGTACCTTATAAAACACTATAGGAAACAACACAAAATGGTTAAATGTAAGAATATTTCTAGGATAAGAAACAAACAGGTAAGATAATTCTGTCTCCAATAATAGATATTTCATTAGTAAATTGAGCTAGTATCTCATAAAAGAATCTTGCTTCCCATTCTCCAAAGCAGTCTCTGTCCTAGTGATCAAGACATAACTGACAGACTAAAGAGTTAGCAAAGCAATAGCAAGTACTTCTGTTAACTAATTCAACATGACAAAAATGACCAAATGTTCACCATGTTCACCATGTATTACCAGGGAGGGCATGATAATGGCTCTCTGCTTGTAACTAAACTGTGGCTTCCAGTTGAAATGTTTTGCTTAACTCTGTATGTGTTCTATAGGTTTTAGAAGAAAATAAATTTAGGCCATATGGCTAAGATTCCAAAAGTATAACAGAGGCTAATATTTTTCTTCAAGGTAAAAACCATTTCCTGAATAGCTGAACTAAATTTTTAAGATTTCCCAAGTTTGAAAAAGACCTAGTAAATTAAATGATCACATACTCACCTTCTCTTTCAGTAATAGCTGAAGTTTAATAGGGCAATACAAGTTGAGAAGTAAAGGAAGATTGAGGAGATATTTAGTTTTCTATAGATCAGGACATTTTCTAATGCAGAGGAGTAATTCTGTGCATGTAATTCTGATAAGGCAACATATTTAAAGGCATCATTTTTTTTCTTCTCAACAATTGCTCTCCTTTTATACTTCAGAAATAATAGAATCTACGTTGCAAATATTTTGCATCAGTGATAACCTTTTAAAAGCATTTTACTATTAACTCTGAAAATAATTGTGTTGGTTTAAGGAGATAAGACACCAAAAGAAAAATATGTTGGCCAGAAGGTTTATGGATAGAAAAAACAAATCTATAGGAGAGAAAAATGTGGAAATAAAAACCCAAATTCAATAAATCTCAGGAATGCAAAATGTAAAATGTGGGGAAAAACTGAAAGAATATTTTCCACTGATGGGGAAAATTGTTGTCTACAGTTTTCATCTGGTGGATGACAACTCACTCAGGGTTCAGTACAGCATATTACTGAAAACGGTTCATTATTCTTCCACCATGATTTGTCTCTCTTCTCACCTAATTTTCCAATTTCTCCTGTGAAACAGATTTCTATTTCTACTATTTTCTCTACTGATATTTGTCTTTTCTTATTTGCATACTTTCTTTAACCTTTCATTATTTAACCTTTTTTTAAAATGTTTTTCTTTCTATAAAATACAGCTGTATGATCAGAGGAAAAACAAATTAAATGTCTTTCGCCAAAACAAAAAACAAAACAAAAATGAAAAAGAAACTAAATCACCCTGATAACTCTGCTTTAAAATGCAACCTTTTATCATATGAGTGCACAATCTTTGCAGCACTAAATTCACACAGAGAATAATGTCCACTGCTGAGGAACCTAAGCAACATTTTTGCCTTCTCAAACTCACACAACTCTTATTTCCTAGAAGAATAAAAGTTATTCTTTGTGTAAGGGATGAGGAAAGCATAGGAATGTAAATCAGCTAAGTGCTGCCCCTTACAGGAAAGTTAGGAGATTCTTCCAGTTAAAGGTTCCTCTGGCAAGCACATCACTAAATCATGTTCCTCTGCACCTCATCTAGACATCTCTTAAATATGTCCAGGGATGGAGACTCCATCACCTCCCCGGGCAGTCTGTTCCACTGTCTAACGACCCTCTAAGTGAAAAAGCTCTTTCTAATATCCAATCTAAACCTCCCATGGAGCAACTGGAGGCCATTTCTCTTGTCCTGTTACTCGTACTTGGGAGAAGAGACCTCTATATACATGGTATAGGATTATTTAAAAATAAAACTAATATGTTAAGCGTTTTACTACCTCTCAAGAGACACATATCAAGCAGCAACATGCATAAGTGAAGTCATTCAAAAGTTCTCACTCTATTCCTTTGCATTTATATTCATTTCAAAAGATGGACATATTTTTAAACAATTTAACAGGGTACTGGAAAAGTAAAAGAAATTCCTCTTTACTTTTACTCATGAAGTGCTTATACTATAACCACTAGAGTAATGGTTTCCACCATAGAAATAGAATATGGCCAATATTCCAAGAGTCATGGAATTATTTGGGTAATTATTTGGTATTTTAAACTGTAGATATTTCTGAAAGAACTTGGCACTGAGGTGTTACTAAGTGATGTGCTGCATGCAACTCCATATATCCAAATATGAAACTTGTCCAGCTTATCCATCTGAGGCACAGACCTGCTGTTGTCCCTCTCTGGGAGGGACAACATCTTGCAGATGTGATGCAAGTTCCTTCCCTTTGAAGTTCTAAAACCATTGTGAAACAGGAAGTTTGTGCCCTCTCCTTTTGTAGAGCAACACTAATTATCTCAAAAAACTGTCATGAGGACTGTTAGGTAAACAAATTACCTTCATTCTTCACTGAATTATAGATACATTTTGTTCTTCTCCTCTAGTATATTTTTCTGTCTCTGACTGTTGCACATTCAAGACACTTATCCTGAACTCTTCCATTCCATCTTCCTTCCATTAATGACATCAGTGCTTTTCATGCACACAGACCTCACAAACCCTCTTTTTTTCCCAAATTGAAGAGCTTCACTCTTACACCTATCGTTGCTCTTTTTTTTGATCATCTTCTATTTGCCGAGAACATCTTCTCAAGTGACCTCTATTTTATTTTTCTTTTACCATGGACTGACAACAACAAAACCTCATCTAGGTTATTCTTTCCTGATTGTTGTCTTCTTCTCTCTCATCCCCTTCAGTCTTTCATGGCTTCTTTTTACCTTATGAGGTTTTTTCCATGCACATATATTAACATATTCTTCCAGAAATAACTGGAACTTTTTGTGTTCCAGCTTCATCCCATTACCCCTTGTCCTGTTGCTAGCTACAATAGAAAAAAGGGATGCCCCAACCTCCTGACACCCACCCTTTAGATATTTGTAAATGTTAATAAGATCCTCCCTCAGTCTCCTCTTCTCTAGACTAAACAGCCCCAGTTCCTGCAGCCTTTCCTTGTATGAAAGATGTTCCAGTCCCCTGATCATCTTGGTGGCCCTGCGCTGGACTCTCCCGTTTTCTGTCCCTCTTGAGCTGAGGAGCCCAGAACTGGACACAGGACTCCAGACGAGGCCTCACCAAGGCAGAGTAATTTGTCATCACTTCTACTACAAATCCAAATACTTCCAATCAATACCTTAGCCATCAAAAGTTATCGTGCTAGCTGCATAATATTTATATATTGTTGGAGAGGAGTACTTACCATCCAATAAAGTTTCACTATGTATTTTCCATAGCTATTATACAGTGGCATGTGTCCCGTCGTAGCTTTACATAAGGCATAAATGTGATCCCACGGCTTCCAAAAAACTGTGGATGTTCCATTAGTTAATGCCTTTTCTCCATATATCATCCAGACTGCATAAATTTCACTTATAATCCATCTCATCAGCTAAAAACAGAGAAAAAAAAATTCTTCTATTTGAGACATAAGTTGTAAAAACAAGTTATATAATAAAGATGAATAAAAAGATCCTGTTTTAAATAAAGAACTAACATAACACTATAGCTATGATTTCATACAAAATTATTCTTACTAGTACTGCTTTCTTAAAATCATAATATCTACAATAACATGAAACTTCACAAAACCAAGCAAAGGCACAATATAAATTATGTTTTTCATCAATTAGAAAAAAAAATAACATCATATGGTTTCTAAACAAATTATGCTACTGGACTTCTGAACTGATACTTAATTGCTTATTACTACCTATAGCTGCTAAAAATCAGTATTGGCTTTAATAGTTGTTATTTGTTCTTGTTAAAGAACCGTCATAAATCATTAAAAGTAGTAATCATTAGCTTTAACTAATTACTTTTTAGTGCATCTGTATTTCTAACAGGCAGATTTCTGCTGTGTGCTATAGTTTCACAAATATTGCCATATTGTTACACTCATTCATATAAATGAGAAGCTTTTACTACTAGAAATTTTCCCTCAAATTAATTATTGGTTCTGTGGACAGCAAAATTGACATAATCTATTTTCTCCTTCCATACAGTTTCTCTGGTGGTCAATTTGAATTTGCATTGAAGCATTAAATTAAATATAAATTCTGATGTAATATATTCAATAAGGCATTCAGATGCCATTATTCTACTTGCTTTATATTTTACCCTGATATGTAGGAATTCAGTAAACATTTATTTGGCTCTGGAGAAAAGCAGAAGACTGCCTGGGTGACAGACATTTGTATACACATACAGGCACACAAACAACATGACTTCAGCAAAGCTTGAATGAAAAATATAAATCCTTTCTAACATAGCTTTTATTTCTTCTTATATATAGAGAATATTATCCAGTAGTTCATAGACTGTACATTTAAGAAAACTCTTTTTTTTAAATCATCGATTTATTTTTCCAAATCTTGAAAATATAAACATTAATGATATAAATCTGGATGATTTCTTGCCATCATTCTCACCATTATTTTATCACTTAAAAATCTGTCACAACTTATTTCTTCATAATATAAATTTGACATGAAATCCAAAATTTTAAAAAGTAGCCAAAAAAAAGGAAAGAAAATCTTTTTTAAAAGAAAAATTAATGTATTTTACTTACCTCACTACAAAATATATGTTCATTTGCTGAAAAAAGGTCAAATGAGGTTTTGTTTTTGACAACCACAGGAATCTAGGAGAAAAAGAAATGGTAAAATTCATAGATAAATTATCTGGAAAAAAATAAATAATCACTAACATTTAACAGTAGTGACATACAAATGATGGACATTTTGCAAACAATCATTAGACATTTGCAAACTAAAGGCTATCAGTTTGCAAATCTTAGAGCTGCTTTAACAAAAATGTCTTAAAATGTAGATGTTCAGAATTTTTAAAAAAATCATTCTTTTTACCAGGAGTTTTAAAGAATATCAAGTGAAATAATTACATAATTGAATTTATATTCCCTCAGTTTACTCATATTTCCTGTTTTGCATTTAAATCATGATCATAACACCGTCTCATACTTTGAGATTACCTTGGACTCCACCAAGATTTAAAGGCATTGTGTTTCCTTAGAGTCAGATAGTGGCATTGTCAGCACGAATACTGGCTTTATCAAACCTTTGACTGTGTTACACGGTCTTGATAACTATTACTTGTTTATGTAGTCCATTTTCTTTTTTTAATCAGTTTAGAAATAACATACTAAATATATCTGTGCCTCATCACATATCGGTGATCATTGCTTGATTCTTTGCTTATCAGGCTAAATAGGCTTATTTACACTATCTTTTGTAGTTACTAATAGATTGGGTAGCAACATATACCATCTTAATAGCTTTTCATCATTTGACTTTTCCATTAATTTTTAACAACTTATAAAATGTCTAGTAGTCATAGCTTCTTGATTCAAAATACATTGAAGCAAACAAGCATCAAAGTTTTAATCAGGTCTTAAAGAAAACAAATGCTTTCTTCCTAGTGCTCTAAAGATACATTTTAATAGCTATTTTTAATAGATACATGTTTCCACAGCTTTCTGGGCTGCCAGCTCTCCTGCCCTCATCTTTCAGATACCTCTACTCAGTTTATGTATTTTGGCAACATTTCTCATCCAATCTTTTGGTCTTGTCAGTTAATTGCCTGACCTATCCCTCTCCTTCCTCCATTAAAAATTAAACTTGGACCTGTTTAGTGTCTAGTTAATCAAAAATGGAACTGACAAGCTGACGAAAGGAAAACTGACAAGCCTGAAAACGTTGGAAGGGTAGTCAAAGTGTTTTAAAACTTCAGCATTTCATCTGAAGGAAAAACGCTTTAAAACTTATATTAGCAACAGCATTGCAGCACACTAACCTTTGAAATGCTAGGCTGTTTTGTGGGGCTTCTTTGCAATTCATTTTAAAAATAAACTGAATAAGAGCTTCGAATATATTTAAAATGTTATGGTTACCTTCCAGACAAGTACTGTCAAAGACATGGACGTGTTCTGTACGCAGACTGGAGAAATAGAATAGTTGAAGGAAGAATATTTCTTGTAAAGCTAATTCGTGATTTCAGGATAGATATTTACTTCAGGTAAGTGCTCAAGGGAAGCCTTTGTTGGAACAAACAACTTATTCTGCCATGACAATAACTTTTAAGTGGAAAAACGAGAATACAAAACCAGAAAGGCAACTCTCTCTCTAGGTGTCATCTAAATTACTGTAGAGTCAAAAAGCAGAGCAGACTTTGGACAACACACTACCATGATGTTTTTTGCACCAAGAAATGCTGGTCCATGGTGATCCTGGTAAGAAAGACACTCAGACTCATAGAATCATAGGAGTTGGAAGGGACCTTTAGAGATCATCTTGTCAAACTAGATGATCAGCCCTGCCGAAGCAAGTCCACTTAGATGAGATCACACAGGACTGCATCCAGGCAGGTTTGGAAAACCTCCAGAGATGGAGACTCCAAACCTCCCTCCCTGGGCAGCCTGTGCCAGGGCTTCCTCACTCTCACAGTGACATAGCTTTTATTTATGTTTAAATGGAACAGTTTGCATTCCAACTTCATCCCATTACCCCTTGTCCTGTCACTAGATACAACAGAAAAAAGTGCTGCCCCAACCTCCTGACACCGACCAGATATTTGTAAATATTAATGAGATTCCTCCTCTATCTTCTCCAGACTAAACAGCCCCAGTTCCTGCAGTCCTCATAAGGAAGATGCTCCCCTCTCCTGATCATCTTGGTGGCCTTGGCCCATCTGGACTCTCTCCAGAAGTGCTCTGTCCCTCTTGAGCTGAGTAGCCCAGAACTGGACACAGGAGTCCAGATGAGGCCTCACCAGGACAGAGTAGAGAGGGAGAAGAACCTCCCTTGACCTGCTAGCCACACTCTTCTTGATGCATCCCAGGATGTCTTTCGCCCTCTTGGCCACAATGGCACATTGCTGGCTCATGGTTAGCTTATAAATCAGAGCTCCCAAGTCCCTCTCCAGCAGGTCAACCCCCAGCCTGTATTGGTGCATGGGGTTGTTCCTTCCCAGATGCAGGACTCTGCACTTGCCCTTGTTGAATCTCATGAGGTTCCTTTCTGCCCAACTCTAAAGCCAGTCAAGATCCTGCTGAAGGGCAGCACAGCCTTCTGGGGAATCAGCCAGTCCTCCCAGTTCGGTGTCATCATTGACCCTGCTGAGGGTGCACACTGTTCCCTCATCCAGGTCGTTGATGAAGATGTTGAACAAGACTGGCCCCAGAACCAATCCCTGTGGAACCCCACTGGCCACAGGCCTCCAACTGGATTCCATGCCATTGATCAGCACCCTCCGGGCTCTGTCATTCAGCCAGCTCTTCATCCACCTCACTGTCCACTCATTATCCAACAGGAAAGGATTATGCCCAGCATCTCAAAGGTGTCAAGGACAAGCTGCAATTGCAACATGGATTACTGACTTCTCAGTGTGAAACAGTCTGCCAGACAGGATGACTATACATGGTTCAAGTGCATTTTATCTGTTGAAATAATTTCCTCTATGAATTTTCCTCTACTTGTGACATAGTTAGGCGAGTAGCACTTTTTTTTGTTATGATAGAACCATAGGATTGTTCAGTTGGAAAAGATCTTTAAGATCATCAGGTCCAACTATTAATTTAACACTGCTAAGCCCATCACTAAACCATGTCCCTCAGCACCTCATCTATGTACCTTTTAAATATCTCCAGGGATGGAGACCCCATCACCTCCCTGGGAAGCCTGTGCCACTGTCTAACAACCCTCTCAGTGGAAAAGTTCTTCTTAATCGCCAACCCAAACCTCCTCTGGTGCAACTTGAGGCCATTTCTTCTTGTCCTATCCCTCATTACTTGGGAGAAGTGACTGATCCCCACCTCGCTACAACCTCCTTTCATGTCTCCTCTCAGCCTCCTGTTCTCCAGACTAAATATCGCCAGGTCCCTCAGCTGCTCCTCATAAAACTTGTGCTCCAAACCTTTCACCAGCTTCATTGCCTGTTTCTGGACATGCTCCAGCACCTCAGTGTCTTGTAGTGAGCAGCTCAAAACTGAAGACAGTATCCAAGGTGCTTGACTTTTCTTATTTCTTACCTTATTTGTTAAAAATTCATGTGGACGTTTCCATGAATGCACTTTTAAGGATGCCGGCAACTCTATTTTCCCTTCAGGATCTTCAAAGACAAGCTACATAATGGAATATTTTTGTTAACTATGGTGTTGTTTCTTCCACAAGGTTAAAAATAATATAATATTCAGTTGATAATTCACATAAGGGGAAAAATATCATAAAAAGGAACTATTAGTATCTATAACTGAACTAAAAGAGTGTTAAAGCCCAAAACAAAGATTGCATATTGCTTTATAATTATTATACATACTGCTTTATAAGTGTAGTGGTTTTGTCTGGGACAGGTTTTGGTAGTGGGGAGGAGGCTACAGGGGTGGCTTCTTTAAACAGAAAGTTTGCCCGGCAGCTGACAGGGCTAATACCAATGGGTTCTAAGATGGACCTGCAGCTGACTAAGGTCTGGCCAATTAGTGACGAGGGTAACGCCTTGGGGAGAATGTATTTGAGAAGGAGAAGAACTTGCTCTCCAGCTGGAGTGGGTGGATGCCTGAAGTAGGTTGTGAGTCTGTGGAAAGTTCATTTTGGAGCAAGTTCCTGGCAGGACTTGGGAGCCTGTGGGTAGAGAAGAGCACATACCAGAGCAGGTTTGCTGTCAGGACTTGTGACCTGTGAGGGACCCAGGCTGGAGCAGTCGGTACCTGAAGGACTGTTCTCCCAGTGGATGACCCACATTGGGGCAGGGTGTGAGGAGCTGCCCTTGTGGGAGGCCCCATGCTGGAGTAGTTCATGAAGAACTATGGGCCATAGGAAGGAGCCATGTGGAGAAGTTTGTGGAGCACTATCTCCCGTGGGAGGGACCCCCACACTAGGAAGTGTTTCCCCACAGTAGGAAGCGTGAGAAGGCCTCCCTCAGAAGAAGCAGCAGCAAAGTCCATCTGTAATGTAACTGACTGCAACCCTCATCCCCTCTGCTGCTGGTGAGGGGAAGGAAGGAGAGTCCTGGGAAGAGGGAGGGGTGGGAGGAGGTATCTTAAGATTTGGCTTTATTTCTCACCTCCCTGTTCTGACAGTTCATTAATAAATCAAACGTTTTTCTCCCCAAGTTTAGTCTGTTTTGCCTGTGATGCTAATTGGTGAGTGATTTCCTTATCCTTATCTTGACTTACAAACTTTTTTTTATATTTCTCTCTCACCTGTTCACTTTAGGAGAGGGAGTGATAGAACGACTTGGTGGGCATGTGGCACCCAGTCAGGGTCAAACCACCACAATAAGCATATTGTTTATATCGCTCTGAGAAGTCTATGTGGTCTGCACTGTCTAAATAGGTCTATAAGAAATGTTTTCTTTCTTTTCCACCTTTCAGAAAAACCTTTCACAAAACTGTTTAGGTTTTTAAGGCAGGTACTTTTCTACCAAGTTGTTTCTGTGTACCTTTTCTAACTCACTTCTAAAGCTTTTTAAATTGAAGACTGAAAGTATCTAAACCAATATTTACACACAAAGCAGGTTACAGTTACGTGCATTCAAAACTGTTATAGAAATCAAAGACAGCTATGATACATAGAGCATTATGAATTAGCCCATTAAAGACAGTCTCCTACATTCATGCTCCAGGTGATAGTTATCTTCCATGTAAACAGAACACATCAGGATATATCTGTTTACTTAATAGCACAATGTAGGATGAGGAGATGCCTCTAATGCTGCTCATGCTGACCGAGAAAGTGATTGGTTACCTGGTTAACACCTTTTATTTGTACCTGGAATTTTAAATGGCTTGTAGGCATATTACACACTTCTCTATGTTTCACAGTCCACAATGTACATTATTTAACTTCTATAGACTAAACTAGAGAAAGAGTTTCTGGGAAAATAAAACCATGATGCTTTGAGTACTTAATCATTAAAGGAAGGCAAAAGACAGTACATTACAAAAGCATAAAAACCAAACACAAAGACAAATCACAAGACTCTAAAATAGTATTTTCTACAAATTTCTTTTCTTATTTGCTTCATAGTATAAGTCCCTTCAACACGTCAATCTGTAACAAACTATTTTTGGTACCTGGATGAAAAACATTAAGGTGAAGGGAAATAAAAGAATGTTGTAGGAACATACATTTTTCTGAAAGCTTAAAGGAAGTCTTATAGCCAGAGCCATACAGAACCATTCATAAAGTTTATATTCTGCCTTCAGAGACATCTAATCCTGACTACCTGGTGTAACAGGAAAGTTTAGCACTTAAACACCAGATAGACCAGAAAAAGGAAAGAGATCAGTGACATACTACTACACAAAGAAATACTGAAAAAACAGGTAAAATATGCAATATCAGCAGCACACTGCACTGCCCCAAGAGAGGTTATTGTGTAGGAGTGCTTGGTAAAAGAGCTTTAGTGTTAAAACAAAAGGGATCACTAGTTACTGGCATTGTTTATATTCATGTTCTAAGTGTACTGAAAAGTACTGGATGCCACAACTAATTCTAACTGAATTACCCTATCTGATGTTGAGTTCTGGCTAGCTGCTTGGATCAAAAGAGATCCCATTAGAAAATTCTTTAGATCTGTAAATTTATTAACAGTGATCATTATATTTAACAACTACTTAAACATGTAAAAAGATCAATGTTTCTTATAGCTTGTGGCTGATGAACTGAATGGTCCAGCAAATACTTCAGAATGCCTCATGCTAAAAAAGAGGAAAGATCTTCAGTTACAATTAGTTTTAAATTATATATATATATTATCATAATATTTGGCAGTCCTGACAGATTAATGCTAATAAACTGTAGCAATGGAACAGAAGAAAGACACAAAAAATTATTTACATGTCAAGTAAGATGTAGCACTCAGTATAGAATCTACACCTTCTCTCAAGAGTTCTTTGGCCCCATAGTGGCGTCATAAACTTAAGCTTGGGACAAGAAAAAATACATTCTGTAATGATAACCAGTTTGAAGGACTAAATATCCAAATGACACTTAACCAAATTTCCAACTTAACCAAGTTGGAAAGATTGAGTAATTTTTCTGCACCTAGTAGGAGTTTATTTTCGACAAAATACTCACATGTCTTCAAAGAATTTTCTGCACACTAGAACTGCAGACAGTGTTTCACATGTCCAGAAACTGAGGTGTATGAAAGAAAATATTTCAATATCTATTTTTACCATAATAAATATGGGTGCATTTAACCTTTTGAGTCCACAGAAACTGCAGTGCCCAGGGAAGATTGCTCTGATATGCCACAATAGTTCAGCTGTTCCCTCATCCCCAGCTTTAATGATGTTATGAAATAGATGTTGGGGTTGCATTGTTTTGAAGCCATTAACGTGCACACATTCATGCATACATATGCATTAATAGTTTAAGGAATGAAAAATAAACAATGCACAATAGCTTTTGTTTATTATTAAAATTAGTGAAAATATATGACAAAATTATTTTGAATTTGTGACAAATACTCTATTAAATACAGCTGAAAAAATTGAAGCAGAAATAAGACATATGTGTCACTCAACTTACTGAAATGGGACTTTTGACAGTTTTTTCTTTCTCTCTTCCAACTTTTCCACTATCCCATTTTTCTGCATTGATATCTGCTTCATTCCATTCTGGCCAAATAGGAAATCTCCACTTTTCATTCAAAGCACCTACTTGGGAAGACATAGTTGTCCTGGGAAACAAAGAGGGGTATGAATATAAATGAACAGTATATTAAGCAAGAGTAGTAGGAAGATTGTCATCTCATAAAATATTATTTCATTTACTGTAGTAAAAAATTTAGTGTTAGTATCTACAGTAGCTTTTTGTCACTAAGATAAGCAAGTCTACAGAAATGCTAGATGATGTTATTAGGTATAAACCAACCAGCAAAATATTTAAATGCATTTATGTAAGGAATTCTGCTGAAGTAAACAGGATAGCTGAAACACAAAAGCAAAATCTGAGGGCAGTTTTCTCCCTCTTCCTTTTCGTCTGCTTCAAGCCACATGGTTCTCCTTCCTCTCCTGTGCAAATCCTAGCACTTACGACCAAGTTCCTCTCATTCACCTATCTGAAGGCTATCTTCTTTTATTTTTTTAACTCTTATTTTTTTTTTCTTTAACCAAACAAAAGAAGTCTGCCATGCATCAAACACATACTGGGAAAAAGAACTCTCACTTCTAGGCACCTGGGAAATGGAAGAACAGCAGTTTCTATAAATAGGATAAGATAATGATAAGTATAAAGATGTTCTGAAACCATTCTGAAAATGAATTAAATAATAATTGCAGTAATTGCCACAAGATTTCTGACTGTTTTGGGACAATAATATAGTAATAAAAACACATTTTAAAAAAACCCACAATGACACATGGAAAGAATCACCTAACTTACTCTCACATAAGACACGTAATTATTTTCCAATACCCTCTGACATAGTAGAACACCCTCAATATGGACAATGTGGAAGATGTGCACTTGGAAAGCCCATTGCTCCTGTTTCTCAAAAGGGATGATGCAATGAGATTTTGCAAAAATTCATTAAAAACTGCTACTTAATTGGACTCCAAATATAAATGGATAAAAGACAACAAAATATATTAAAATACTGTACTTGAGTAAGGCTACTAAGAGGTTCTTTTATTACAAGGATAGAATAATATGATTCATTGAGAATTCTTTGAAACTAACAGACACAAAACCATTATTAGCATTTTTTGATTAAGCTAGGCAGCTTCATTGTCCCACAGTATTTTAAACATCAACTCATTGGCAGACTTCTTTTTAATCCAGTGCTAAACCCTAAAGGAGAAAAGGGAAGAATAATATGGCCAAATAAGACAAACACAGGGGAAATAGAAAATGGCAGAACAGACAAACAGGAAAAAAAATGCAGACAAATTGTGACCAAAGTTTCTCGGAGATTTGAGATTTAACAGAGGAAACAGGCTCACAAAGTATTGGTAGTGTGCTCTCTCAAGTTAAACATAGTCATTTCATCTGTACACATACACACTTTAGCTGCTCATCCACTCTGCTCATCCACCAAGACCACTGGAAGGTCTTGTGGACATGGTCTAAGGAGCAAATATTTTCTCCTTGAAGTAGAGCAACCTATCTACAACTATCTTTCAGTGTTCCTCACAGAGAGAACCTAGCAACAGTGAAGGAAGTCTTCTCAAGGGAACCATGAAAGTTTTAGTATTTAGTTTCAGAACAACATGGCTAATCCACCTTCCTATGTGATTCCTTACATCATTCTGGATCACCAGACAATAATATTTTTGCCACACGATGAAAGTTTTTCAGAATTCAGGAAGATATTCTTTCTCTTTCATTTCTTTCCTCCATATAAAAATTTAATACTCTCTTTCACAGTCTTCCCTTGCAAAAGTTAGAGGCACCTTTAATCTTGCTTGGCATTTTAACATCCTCATATTCCCTAACAATGAAATAAAACAAACCCCAAATAAAGAAGGGGAAAAAATTAGTTTTTCATTTTTTGCCAAGATAAGCAGACCTGGGAATGGAAATGAGACATCTTCACACAGTAATTTTGATTGGGAGTATCTTAAACAGATAAAATGGTTTAATAGTTCAATGATAATGCCAGTACTGCTTCCATAATGACTCTGGGGCTTTATGCAGAAATGTGGTTGGAGCCTTGACACTTCAGCTTTTTCTGTCTGTGCTTTGGAAGTTGGGGAAAAAAAAACTCCAGAGATTCTACCACATTGATGACTTCTTCAGGGTTTCTGGTTAGTTATTTGCACATGGATATATCCAGTCCTTTTTATTCTTTCTGCCATCCTTGTCATTCCTTATGATATAGGTTGCAAAGATGGTATCTTTTGCAGATAAATCCTTTTGCTTTTTTCATTAAGCTTTAATGTCTTTATTTCCATTAAATATACCTAAATTTCAAAGTTCAAGATCTGCTTGATACTATCATTCTAAAAAAAATCAAAAAGGTTATCATAGACATAGGACAGTACTGGGATTGAGATACAAATTTGAAAGCTAAGTTTTGATTGATTTCATTGTTAAGCAGCAGCTGAGCTACAGTTTTTGTCTATGCATCTGTTCTTAGCTAATTTCAGCTGTGGAGTAAGTATGAGTTTGCTTTACACACATTTTGGAGAATCAAAAAATTGAGCATTGATATCGGTAACAGCAACTGTTTAAACAAATTAGACATTTCATTTGCAGTATGATACATGTAGGTAGTATGGCATGACTAGGTATTCATATGCTAGTCTTTCTGACAACACAATGATTGTGAGTTTGGTCTTCATTTGATTCACTCTTAGGATTTTTTTTGTCTCCACAGCAGGGCATTTGTTGCTACATAACTGTCAACAGGCCACCACTTCATCCCATTTTAGTGCTCCCTGTAGGTGTTTTAAATGGTCACAAACATTACCCATAGCATGCTTTAAAGATTAAAAAATGAACTGTGAAATTATTCATAACGATATCACAGCAGAGGACAAAATCTGTTTAATGCTTATAATTTTCACCTTGTTCCCTGATGAATGTTGCTGATCTTTTATCTTTCATTGAACACTATCTATACTTTACACAAAATGTCTGCAACCATTATACTGTAAACCTTAATTTTGTCCAACTCCCAGAAAATACACTATTAACATCTGATGTCACACTGACACTGATTGCAGTTCTTGGGATGTGTAATAATTAATGAAAATTAATCAGTAACAGGACACCATATTTAGGTAACTAGTATCTGGTGTGTTAGATGAGACTCAGAGATGAAACTTTTATCCTTCTTTCCTTTTTCAGCTCCTCTCTATGCTCTGATTTCCTCTACACATACAAAAGCATGAGCAATGTGAAGGAAGAGATGACAGCGAGGGTTGCGTCACAGGGAGATAATTCCACAGGGAGTTCTTTCCACTTATCAGGAAACAGTAAAGAAAAATATGTCCCTTCCCTTGGATTGTTCGAGAAGTCAGAGAAACAATTTCTGGCCCCAGCAAGGGCTTTCGCATTAGTAAAAAGAGAGACGTGAACAAACATCTCAGTTTCTTCAAAGGTCCCTTGTGGACATCTGCTTTGTCATTAATCTCTTCAGAAGTCAAAGAAGAAAGGCCCCTTTGAAGATATTATTTATGGCAGAAAGCTCTTCTAAACCCTAATCACTGAAAGCGTTCTTTTTTTTTTTTAAAAAAAAAAAAACACCTGAATATTTTAGAAACCCACAGCAGAAACCATGGCAACACTCAAGTTCATAAGAATCTAGAAAGGATATGAGAATACTCGACCAAGTATCAGTAACTCTGTGGCATGGATACAGTTCAGGTACTATGAGTAGAACAAACAATTGCAAAGCATTTAACTTCCAATGACAGTTGCTTGCAAAGCCTACGACAACAGGTTTTCTTGTCATTTCCCTTTCACCTACTGGAGTAGGATTTCTTCCTCAAAAAGCCCAGAGCACTTTCTGCGTGAAGCAAGATCAAACTGTGGAAAATTAAAGTGATGATAAAAAGGAAAGATGAATACCAACTGATTATTCTTTATAGGCATTTAATTTTTTGAAGAATCTGTTATTTGGATCACTGCTTTCAAGTGTAATATTCTAATTTCTAAACATAGCTGACATCCTTGTAGGTGTCAGACAAATCACTAATAGACTTTGGTAACTTGCCAAGAATGAGCTTATTTCAAATGCACACAGATTTGCTAAGAAGGGAATGGTCACCTAACCTCACACTTAGTCTTGCCAGCTAGCAGTCCAGGTGTTTTCATATTTTTATTTGCTCTGGTTTTAATAGGAGATGAGATGTCCCTCCTTGGGTTGCTTCCCAGGTTATAGAAGGGTTGGAGGGGAAGCTATATGCCAAAGTCCTCGCCCAAATTTTACATAGTGATGTTTCCTGGACATGATTTCAAAGAAAAATTGATGGAAAACAATGGAATATATGCATTGTGGGTTTGATTTTTTTTTTGTTTTATAAAGAGTATTATCTATAAATATTGTTTCAAGTTAGGTTTTTATAATTTTGAAATTTCAACAAAATTTGAGTATCTTTAAAAGTTCACATCAGCTCTCACTAACATAATTCAGACTTTTGTTATTTTCATTCATTTATACCAACTATACCTTTTTGCTCTATAAAAAAAGTTAGCAAATGAATATAAAAATAATAGAGTACTAGATTGATGCCACATGTTAGAGAAAGAAATGAAGATGCATTAAAAAAATGATGACCAATAGTGATAAGGCAACTGAATATTTCAAATAGATAATAGATTTGTTTTATCTTGTGTGATTAAATCTTGGCAAAACTAAAAAATACTCTTTTATTCCATCTATTTTTTCAAGAATTCATGTGAAATCCAACCTTCATGTTCACAGTAAGCTCAAGCACAGTCAATCTCCTATTTTTGCATTCCAGGAAGACCGGTTTTTATTGCACAAACTATCATTAGCAAATGACTCAAAAACAGAAGCAAAATCCAGTGAAGTTACAGAGTTCAGAAAGAATAGTGTGGATGCTTCTGCTTCTAATGACAGAACAAGATTCTGCAGTCTGAGAGCACAATGCTAGAAAAGCTCAGCTTTTCATTTACATTAACAAGAGCCAACTGTAGTAAAAATTCTCTGCTCCTGATCCTATGGAGCTAAAGGTCTGCTGTCAAAAAGCTTTTAATATGGAACAGATAAAAATACCATTTTATTTATTTGATAAGTAGTCTTGATAATGGAAAGTATCAGAAGGCTTCAAAGTCTTCATTTGTCAGTCTTTCATGTTCTACCACTTGCAGGTCACTTAGACTTCTAAAACACATCCTAATAAATAACAAAAAAACAACAAAAAAACGGTGAAACATTGAAGATTAATTCCAAGGGATGCCTGCCAAAGCAGAAACTTTGGAACATCTAACTCTTACATTTAGCACTTTAATCTATAGAAACAAAAACAGCTTACAGAGAAGGGCTTTGCATCCATTTTTTCAGGTGTAAATATAACATACCAATACCTACGTGGAGTCATGGCAAGGGCCTGTAAAGCGATGAGTCTTTTTTGGTTATTTCCAAGTGCCACTCTCAGTCAAGAGACACGATCTCTGACTGATTTTTCCAAGGTGGTTGACTGTGGGTTGTGCTCCACACATGACTGTTGTCAACAAGTCAACTTGTTAGCCCAAATCCTTTATGATTACCTGGTTTCAAAAGGTGGAAGTGACAGGGCAAAGTGAACAAAATACTGACTACCATAGGCACCAAGGTATCCCAGCTGCATCTTGTAGTTTTTAAACAAGTCACAAATTTGAGTGCAAGTAACATCTGCATCCAATTTGCAGATTTAATTTCTGATTGATAAATGCATTGTACTTCCATCTAGCAGAAAATGACTACAGGTTATGTAGGTCTCAGTTAATTACAACCCTTCAAGATCAGCATTGATAGATCAATTGATAGATAAATTAAGGTCTCTGTTCAAGTATAGTCAAGGGAAGCAAATAAAGCACCAGAACACGTTAGGAGTCCAATAAAATAAATTTGCCAGAATAATCAATTTTACATTCTCTGCATGACATACTGTGTTTGGTTCAGTTGCCCTAGTAATATAAAAATAACTAGATATTCAGTGACAGGCAATAGTTTACAGCATAGGGGAACAACATAGTGTAAATGTACAAAATATTAAGTAGTACAGGTAAGAGTGTATTATTCATCTGTTCTCATGACAAAAAAAAAAATAATGCACCTGACATAAACCACAGCAATTTTAAAACTGATAAAAGAAAACACCTGACCACTCAGCACGTAATTAGCCAGTATATTAGCCTCTTTTATGTCAGATGTGACTCAGAAGAATCAAAAAATGGTTGAGGTTGGAAGGGAACTCTAGAGATCATCTACTCCAACTGCCTACTAAAACAGATTCACCTCAATCAGTTCACACATGAACACATCCAGGCAGGTTTGGAAAACCTCCCGAGAAGGAGACTCCACACCCTTCATGGGCAGTCAAGTCTTTCCTCACAGGAAAGAAATTTTTCTCCTCACATTCAAGTGGAACTTCCTGTGTTTCAGCCTGTACCCATTACCCCTTGTCTTGTCACTGGACACTGCACCTGCACTTTAGGTCTTTACAAGCATTGATAAGGTCACCCCTCAGTCTTCTCTTCTGCAGGCTAAACAGCCCCGGGTCCTGCAGCTTTTCCTCTTAAGAGAGATGCTCCAGTCCCCTGATGATCTTGGTGGCCCTTCCAGAAGTTCACTATCTCTCTTGAACTGGGAAGTTGTTCCAGAAGCTGCTTATCTCAAGAAGCGCATACTTCTGCCAAACTCAGGACAAAAAGACAGAAGGAATGTGCCACTTGAGAGATCTTGGTTCCATTCCACCAAGCTCTGTGTGAGAAACCACTGACAGTAGAGTCACAGAGCATCTACTTGTTCCAGTGTGATATTGCCACTAGTATATTAACACTTTCATGCCCATGAGTCTATGAAGTCTGAAATCTACAGATCAGGGTATATTTAGCTCTCAGGAGTTCATTGTTTTAGTTAGAATTAACTAGGAAAACTAATTTGAATACATAATTTCCTAATTAAAATGTAATCTAGTTAATCAAAACCTTAACTTGCTGGCTGGCTTACATGCTATTTAAATATGCTTATCATATTTACTTGGGGATCAACCCATTGTCTTACCAAAAAGCATGAAACTGAAAAAAAAAGGAAATGAAAAAAAAATGAATCTAAAGAAAAGGAAACTAAGAAATTTGCTATATAAAGTTGTACTACTTTTACACACTGAAATATTTCAATGATTGAAGCACAGGTGCTGAAAACAAGATCTCCATCTTTCTGGACAGAAAATGCTACCACTAAAAATTCTAGGTATGGTTAACTTTATGTCTGAGACTGAGATATTGGCCTTGGAAATATAAGTTATGTACAAAATAAATAGACAATAAAAGACAGTAAGTGAAAAGTGGATATTTTATTCTTAGAAAGGACAATGCCAACTCTTCAGGAATGTCTAGTTTTTGTTAGATTACTATGTAGGTATTAGTAGAGTAGCATAGCAAAAGAGTTTGAAGATTCACATTGGTGCAATATATAACTTCTGAAGAACAATCAGGAACCAAAGAATTTCACCCAAATTGAAACTAAGATCATAACACTTTTCTCCTCTAGCATTACTATGTCTGGGGAAAGCAAGCCAGGTGCATGATGGTACCATTTGCTCAGTGTTTCAGGTGGTTAAATTTTAAGCTACGCAGACACTTCTCCCCTCAATTCTGCAGCTGGAATCTTGGGCCCTAACAGATATATGTTGCTTCTGAATTATTTGAGAGAACAGGAAATGCCTTGTCATATTGCTAATGCAAACAGTCAATAAACCCTTCCAAAAGGCTTTGTACAGCCATCCCAAACAAAATAATTATGTTTGCCTTTGGAGCAACTGCAATTAACAGCCTGCTAAATGAGATCATGATCTCAAAATGCCCATTCAGTAGCTGCAAATTTGAAATGATCAACTGCTGAGCTCAAGATATACCATACCTCACTCCAAGACTCTTGTGAAGCCTTAACTGGCTTTGGTGATATGTACAGTTAGGAAGGATCTCAACTGAGATATTTAAGATAGAAGAGCCTCCTGAGTTATCCAAAATCAGCTTTGTAGTGTAGTGAGGATATAATATCTTATAGTATTACCTGTTACAATTGTAAAGATGGGTATGACTGCAATGAACATTTAAAATTCTTACTATAAACACTCTTTTCCTTGCAAAGTCCAGTAATTAGCAAGGCTTTTGACTAGCATTCAGTTAAATTTCTTCACAGTAGTTTCTATGGGATTATTTTTTGGGTTTGTGATGAACATAGCGTTGACAACACAGGGAAGTTTCATTTGTATCTGAGCAGAGCTGCACAATGTCAAGGCCTTTTCTGCTTCTTACACTGCCTCAGTGAATTGGCTGGAAGTGCATAAGCAGCTGGGAGGAGACACAGCTGATCTCAACTGACCAAGAGACATTCCTTACCATATGAAACCTTGCTAATCAATAAAAGCTGGAGGAAGAAAGAGGAGGAGAGAATATTTAGAATGATGGTGTTTGTCCCAAGTAACAGTGACACACGATGGAGTCCTGCTTTCCTGCAATTGGCAGAACACCTGCCTGGGAAGTGGCCAATGACTTCCTTATTTCGTTTTGCTTGAGTGTGTGTCTTTTGCTGTATCTATTAAGCTGTCATTATCTCAACTCACAAGTTTTTACACTTTTACCCAGATTGTCTTCCTCATCCTGCTGGGGGTGTGTAAGCAAGCAGTTGTGTGGGGCTGAGCTGCCTAAAGGGGTTAAACCATGATACTGGCATGGTTGGAACCCAAGCGCTACATTTATCAGAATTCTAACTTCAAAAATTACTGTACCTCTAAAGACAGCCTAGTTTCCAATAAATGGGGTAGAATTAACCATAGAATGGATATGCCTAATCTAAAAATTGCAAAAAGCAGGAGTCATCCAAAGCCTAACTGATTTCTGACTGAAGCCCAATGCAAGGTCAAAAACACATGTAAGCATCTATACAGGAATCTAACTAGCTTTTACAACTTCTTCTCTTAATAGCATGTATGTTGCAAGACAAAGACATACCCCTGAGCTACCCACTTGGACCACAAACAAGGAGTACTGAGTCAGAACAAGGGTGAAATATAGCCAAACACCTCCAACAATACTCACAATTGAAAGCCTACAAAAAACATGAAGGGCTATATAGTCTATTTCTCTTAATACTTTGATAGTGTCCCATATTTTTTAGCTCAAGCACTTCCTGAGCTAGGTGTGGTTGCTATGTATTTATACAGTCCTGAATTAATTTCTTTTCCATAGACTTGTTACATGACCACATGCTAAATTTGTAGTGTCCATTAAAACTTCCACAACAAGAGAGCTGCAGCATAACGCTAAAAGCAGCTTCAAGTTCAACCACCATTCTCTTATTTACAAGACAGTAGTTCCCACCACTGCTAAACTTCAGTCAACCTAGCGAGCCCAAACCACGACATAAAATTCATCCATCGAGTCTATATTCTCTAAATAACTACTGTAGCCTAAACCTTAAGAACACTTACCTGACAAACACATTCTGGCATTGGATAAAATGTCAATCACCACCAGCCTTGGCTGAATCCTTATCCTAGGCATATGAGAATTCAAGTATGAATTATGCTATTTTTTCTGTTCTTACTGTCCCAGCTTTTAACTTAACAACAAACATCCTAGGCTCCAGTGCAGATCCCATTGTCCAAGAGCAGTACAACAACCTGCTACTCATTGCAATCAACTAGGCACACAGCTAAATTTAAAGCATTTCTTGCAGCCAATCAAGGCTTCAGCCTGTCTCTGCAGGTCCTTAAGGATCCATCAGCAGTAAACATTGTTATAAGTTATTTCGATTCCTAAGAACTCCAGCACCACCCTAACTTTCCCCTATACGACAGTGACCTCTATCTGTGCCATAATTATCCCAAAATCATTTGCCTCTCTTGGTACAGACTATTAACTCCTCACTTTTTTTCCCTAATAATCCAAACCCTAGTTCAGACAGATAGTGATGACTCAAGTTTAATTCAGAAGATTGAACTAGATGGTATAGAGCCTCATCAAATTCATTTAAAAACATTTTAATTCATTATCCATTCTTACTAGCCAGAATCTCTTTCAGCACCGACAAAGACATCAATTTCTATTTACCATAGCTGTTGAAATCTGGGAAAGACCAGATTCTCAGTAGCCTCTAATGGTGCAATTAAGAAAATCTACAAGGATGTCAGGTCTTTTGAGCTCTTCAGCCTGTCATCTCTAGTAACTGCATATGTCCTGAAGGAAACTGCTACCTAATTAGAAAGCATTAATGAAGAGAGACCCAATGGAACATCCTGCAGAGACCCAGGCAAAGTCTAGCTTGGCAAGTCCAAAGGATTCTCCTGCTTTCTCTATATGCCCCCAAGCCCCCACTGCAGCACTGCAGTAGATCCACCAATAATCCCTGTTGATTTTCCACAGTGCTGGGCTGCTGTAAGCAGGGCTGATTGCTGTAAGCATTTATGGAGGAAGAAGCAGCCTAATCTCACTAGAAATCAAACAAAGTGATCAAAATATATTTTGCCCAGATGCTTGTATGCATTACTTTCAGATGGCTTCTACATTAATGTTATTCACAAGAGCTGAGATTGTAATTCTTTATGTTAAGCATTGACAGCTCTTGAGATTTTTTTTAATTATTTTTAAAAACTCTAACCCTTTTTTATTTTGTACACTACTGATATTTCTATTCGGTTTTTAAATTATTAGAGACACAAAAACAAGTNGTTCCCGCAGCCTTTCTTTGTATGAAAGATGTTCCAGTCCCCTGATCATTTTGCACTGGACTCCAGAAGTTCTCTGTCCCTCTTGAGCTGGGGAGCCCAGAACTGGACACAGGACTCCAGATGAGGCCTCACTAGGGCAGAGGAGAGGGTGAGAAGAACCTCCCTTGACTTGCTGGCCACACTCTTGTTGATGCATCCCAGGATACCATTGCCCTTCTTGGCCACAAGGGCACATTGCTAGCTCATGTTTAGCTTATTATCAGTCAGGACTCCCAGGTCTCTCTCTGCAGAAAGACACTATTAGACAAAAGACAAAGTATTTTTGACACTTTTGTCCCTGCAGCTACAAGCTGTGTTCAAAAATTTTCTAAAAAGAGATCCTCGGGGAAAACCTACCTTGCAATTACCACAAGAGTACTAAATTTACAAGGAAACACTTTCCCAGGCAGCCTGCAAACATCCATTCCTCTTTCAGATAAAGGTACAGTAACTTTATTTCTCATAAACTTACAGAAAATTTGTACACTAAAGTTGTCTCTCTCTCACAAATGAACAAGCTGAGTAACAGAATGAACAGATGTCCAGGAAATAGCTAACAAGTAATTGTCCTATCTCCAATGAACACAGTTCCAATCTTAACAGCGTGTGTGCAAGATGTACTCCTAATCGCCACAACCCACTATAAAAAAAACCAAACCAAACTTGAGAAACTGCCATTGATAAAATATTTATGACCATTACTAACAGTTGCCTTCTATTAGGAGAAAATAATTACCTGAGGAAACAGAACAATCTGCCCATTACCAACCAAAAGCAGTAAGTCACAGGGTTACACAGCACAGCGGTTTTATCACTGTGATCAGCAGTTTTTCTCAAAAACTGATAACGTTAAGAACATCAATATTAATCATTTGGTCACAGAGTAGACTCCTGCAGAATCAGCTCAGTACTCCTCTGATTTTTCTTGACAACAATGATAAAGATCTAGCCTTAAATCAGAAAATTTAACATTTTCTGCATTTGGAGCTAGAATGGTACTTTCTAGAAAACTGAGTGACATTTGCATCTTCTTCTCACGCACCTGCAAACATATAACATACAGATCTACTATACAGCATTTTTCCATTTCCAACTAAAGAAATCACATGTCAATCTATCTGCCGTCAATTGCATTCTCACCATTCTGATATCAACAATCATGTAACAAAGGAGCACTCTGGAAGCAGTGGTGAAAGTCGAACACTGAAACATAGCCTCCGTTTTGCTTAAACCACTGTCTGCAGTTCTAAGTATAAAACGTAAACCTGACCCAAATGAAAAGTCCTTGTAGACTTTAGCAGCCTGCAGTTCAAAACTTGGAACTGTCTAGCTGCTTGTTCCTTCAATAGCAATTCTATAGCTCTAAGCTGTAGTCATCAGAGCAGAGTGTGCACACAAGGAATAATATATTACAACTTCAGCTGTGAATGTATATAATTTATAAATAGATACACATCTATCGGGGAGGGGCACTCAACATTTTTTTAGGGTAGGGTTGCACGGTCAAAAAAGTTTGGAGACCATTGGCTTGCAGTATGACTAAAATCTATTTCAATATTTCAGTCTTTTCAGAGGGACTGTGAATGCTAAAATACCATTTTGGTATTGGATTGGGGGTACAAATTCCAATCCAGCTGAGAAACCTGGGAAAGCAAGAAGAAAGGCAATTCAAGGTGTCAAAAGTGGTCTCTCAAGGGTAAAATGTTAGCCCCTCTGTGTTCAGTTTCCAAGTATCAACATTTTCAGAGACTTCAGCAAAACTACATTTTCACCCAGATCTTTGACTAGAGTACTAATATGCAAGTGGGTTTTCAGCAGGATAAAGATCTGACCGAGAATAAACACTATAGTAGAACAGAGCCTTTGATAAACTCTGAAATCAGTTATAAGTTATAGACCAAAACAATATGATTGAATGTGTAGCAAATTCTGAATTCAAATTTTCAAATGCTTTATAGCACCATTCTCTACCGTTCCATGAGAAAATGGGGCTATTTCTTATTGAAATTTTTTGTTTCGAGACAAAAATTTGTTTATGTGAAAGTTCAGAATAAGCTGTCAGTAGCTTTCCTTGATCTACAGCTCAAAGATGCTACAGTAAAACCTTTCCTGACAGCTTAAACAAGAAGGTTTATCAGGTCAGTTGCTGGACAAGATATGCACTTACCTAAACCAACATTTTTTCAACCATCCATCCATCCCATCCATCCATCTGGCCTTAGTAATATATCAGAATAATAAAAAAGTGAACAGGGAGATGTTAGTCAGGAAACAAATTTTAGTTGCTGGAACTTCAGATTTTTTGTGTCACATATTTCCTGGTTTCTCCTTTTACATTATCACTACTTCTGGTATAAATATTAATTGATGGAAGTACAAATAGAGGTATGACTAAAGAAAAGAAAAGTTTCTATATTTCAGTCCTTTCAGAGGGACTAATACTAAAACATCTTTTTGATATTCTGATAGTTTCCAATGTGAAATGTCAAACACAATGTGAGCACATCTCCTAGGTTGCATTTCAGAGGTGTTCAGTAAAAATATGATTCAAATAGTTTGTAACTAAATAGTCTCAGCTCAACCTGACACTGGGAAAACAATTTTCTAATCTGATTTAGCAATCGTAGCCTCATTTAACAAAGCATAAAACAAAGACGTACTAAAGAAAAAGGCACATACTATCCTAATACAATACAAATAACTCATTTCATAAAAATGATTATTTCACAAGTTATTATGTAAAACATAGAACAGAAATAAGAATTTTATTATATAAAAAGTACATGTTCTTAGAGTCTCAAAAAAAGTAGTATCTTAATGGAAGAACTAAAAAATCCTGACACTGTAAGAATGTTTTAGCAAACAAAAGCTGAAATACTGGACATATTTTTTTGGGATGACAGCCCATTCAGTTTCACATACATTGGCAAGTAAGAAAATACACCTTTTCCTCCAGTGGTGCTAAAAAATAAAATTGTTCCTGACAGCTTAGGTATCATAAAAAAAAAAAAAAACTTGATAAACTGCTTGAAGCAGTAAACATGAGAGACTGCATGGCTGTGGCTAAACCAAAAGTTATTAAGCAAAGGGATGCAATAAGGAGAAGGGAGGGCTGCCTGCAACAACAGAAAAGTTACCAAGATGAGAATCAGGGTGTGCAATGCGAAACAGAAGTATGATAATATGAAATAAAAACTATTTGTAGCAAAGCCTGGGTAACTGAATATGAAATAAGAATAAAGGGGTATTTGAAGAATTATTTCAAGAGAGAACTAAGTGATACAACAGAAACCTTTATTTATGGCAGAAAAAAGAATAAAAAGGCACGAGCTCATACTTAGGCACCTCTTTTCCATCTGAATCCTGCCAGTGTCATGTGTGCAAGCTTACTTACCTTAGGATAAGAAAGCCACTCAAAACAGAAGTAGATCACACAGGTCAAAATAGAAACAGTGAAAAGTGATGTACTTTATTAAATGGAATTTTTCTTTAAGCAAGGACAAGGAGATGAATGTTCTGAGAAATGGGATGTGGTGGTTAGAAAAAGGGGTTAATGCTGAGGCTATAGCAATACTGTTTAGGTGGGATGACCACGAATCAACAGCTTAATTATGTGAACCTTACTACTTTGTATCCTTTAAGGAGAGGCTAGAGGCTGTCAAGGAAAAAAACTCCTTCCTCAGAAGGCCCAAACGCTGGCTGGTGCCTAATCAGCATAAAGTCAGAAAATATCTGCAGTAACTGGGGGAAAGGTAATTAGGGCAGGGGGAGATCAAGATCACCAACTCACAGCCCACCTTCCCAATTTGTACCCCAGACCCAAAAGAAGAAGGCAGAGGAAGTGAACTAAGAATGAACACTCACTTATATGCTAGGCAAAGGACTACTAACCAAGCACTAAACAGAAAAATAATACATATGTATTAGACTATAGACTATGCTAATGTTCACAGAGGAGGTGCTGTGAGGGAGCGCTAGCTTTGTGGATTACCACCTAGCACCCATTTCTGCGCAAATAGACAGTAAACTACCTCTGCTATTTGTGTGTATATTGGCCACTGGACCACTGGGTAAACACTCCTCTTTTGGGCCAACAAAAGGAAGCCAGTGTTTTCTATTTATCTATTTGTCTTTGCAGGAAGCAATATACAATTTAACAGAAATATACAAATTCATGCTAAGTACCCAGCAAATAGTGAATAATTTTTAAATATCTCAAGAGATGCTATTTAAAGAGAAACACTTAAGAAATTAATTGGAAGAATGATTGGAGTTTTAATGCTTAGTTTCATAGAATCATAAAATCACAGAACGGTAGAGGTTTAAAGGGACCTCTAGAGATCGTCTAGTCCAAGCCCCTATCAAAGCGGGTTCATTTAGATCAGGTCGCACAGGAACGTGTCCAGTTGGGTTTGGAAAACCTCCAGAGAAGGAGACTCCACACCATCCCTTGGCAGCCTGTGCCAGGGCTCCCTCACACAGTGAAATAACATCTCCTGATGTTTACATGCAATTTTTTGTGTTCCAGTTCTTTCCATTACTCCTTGTCCTGTCACTAGACACAACAGAAAAAAAAAAGTGATGCTCCAACCTCCTGAAATTTAGATATTTGTAAATATTAATGACATCCTCCCCACGGTCTCCTCCTGTCACAGCCTTTCTTCATAAGGAAGACGCTCCAGTTCCCTGATCATCTTGGTGGCCCTGCTTTGGAATCTCTCCGGAAGTTGATTTCCTCAAATTTGTTGTAATGTAAAGAAAACATTCAAGGCATTGGAAACTTGCTTCCCTTCTGTAAATGAAATTGACGCACTCTAAGAGTCATTAACCATTTTGCCCTGAAAACTTCAGTTAGCTTAGTTCCTCTACCAGATAAAAATGGAGCATGTATTCCCAAAGTTATTGTCCCGACTCACAGACTCGAGGCTCTTTTAAATCCAGACAACCACCTCAGTGAGCACTTTCTTCTGTCTGCTCCTGACCATTAAGTCAAAGGCTGCACACCGTGAGCTGTGGCCGACGTGCTGCCCCAAAGCCACCCATGAGCGTACAACATGTGCTGTGATCTTCTCGTTCCTACTCTTCTCCTCAGGCTCTTGAGGAGCGCTGGTCACCACACCAGGTATTGGCACAAGACACACACAACATTGTTTTAGCAGGATGATGCTACTAGAGAAGTCTTTGAGAAATACCATGGGAGGAAGAAAGTGCCACTTCCACACGGACCTGAGCCTCCAGTTTGAGCAAACGAAGAAAATAAAACAAAAAACAACCACCAAACCCCTCCTTCAAACCACTTTTAATTAAGCATCGACTTCAGCAAGTGAACTTTTTTTTTTTTTTTTTTTTACAGCAGCAGTTATCTGCACAGACGGGGCCGCAGGCAACCGCGTCCCTCCACACCCCCTCCAGCCCCCGCCAGCGGTGACAAGGCCACGGCTATCAAACAGGAGCTGCCGGAGGCGGCACCGTCCCGCCGCGGGACTTAACGGCCGCCCTGGCGCGGAGAAGGGCTGGGGGAGGTCTCCAGGGGGAGGGAGGTTTCCAGTTCCCTCCCGGGCAGCGGCCGCCGCGGCCCCGGCAGAGCGCCCCGCTGCGTCCCCCAGAGCACCCGCCTCACCCCTCGTGGCAGGTCTGCGGGCGCGGGGTGACCCTTCTCCCGTGCCTCCCCCCCCACCCCCCTCCTCCCGTCCCGGCGCTCTTACTCTTTGCCGGAGGCGCCCATCATCGCGGAGCTGTTACGGCTGCCGAGCTCCTTCTTCTTGCTCCCCTTGGAGGCCATGGCCGCGGGTCCCGCCGCGTCCGCCGCGTTGCCGGGCGACCCGGCTCGCCGGCGGTAACCGGTCCTGCGCCGCCCCGCCGGCGTCCGCGGGGAGAAGGGCGGGCCGGCGGCTGCCCCGTGCGGCTGCCCCGTGCGGCGAGGCCAGGCCGCCTCAGCTGAGGGGACAGCCCGCAACCCGGGCCGGGCAGCAAGCGCCAGCACGGCCCTCGCCGCCGCCGCCTTCGAGGAGGCAACAGTCCGCTACGAAGTGCCTTTGCGGAAAAAGGCTAAGCTTGGCAGGTGCCCAAGCAGTAGCTTCAGAGATCCGTGCGAAGGCAATATTTTGAGAACAGATAAAGACGTGGGTTTTTTTTTAATCCGCACTCTAATCAGGTCGCCAAGTTTCTGGTGAATAAGAGCACGAGTGAACTACTAGTGCCCATTTCATAGCAGGTTTTTTTTTCCCCTTTTTTAGACCAGTACACATAAACCACATGAGAAGAAACCAGAAAAATAATTAGTCCTGAAGCCTGGAGAGATTTTAGAGCTAGAACGTGCAAGTGATTATTTTCAATTTTTCGTTTAAAAATGATGCAACTAAATAATTCCTAACATGAAGCCTATGATTACCAAAGTGTCCCACTAAGGTCACATAAAACTACCAGCAGCTGGTTGGCTTCAACCAAAGTAAGCAGACTTTTCCAAATGCGTTCCAGGCATTACTGCCAACAACTCTTATTTTTAATGCTTAATCTGTTTGCTGTTTCCCCAATGCGCACAATGAAAAATCCATGATAGAACAAAACATACTTTATTTATTCTTATGCAAGCAGTCTTTTTGAAATATAAAAATAAATGGAAATGTACTTGTTGAAGTGCAGAGGGCATGAGTTGATAGGAAGATGCATGGGACAAAAAAGGCATATGCTGCTACATCTAGAGGCTTATTATAGACAAATGTCAGATCTTGACTTATATCAAGATGACAGAAGTCCAGATACCTACTTCCGAATTTCAGTGTGGAAAAATCTTTCAGATTTCTGCATTTCCTTCAGCATTATGTCCAACAGCATCCATTTAAAATAAGGTACCTTAGGACACTTCTCATTTGAGAACCAAGTAAACATTTCAGGTTTATTTATTTCTTTTCAAACTGAGACACTGGTCTCTCTTCAGACAATTATGCTATCAGATAGTGATCAGGACCTGCAGATGAATAGCAGATGACAGAGGCGAGTTCAAACAGCTGTCTACCGCTTCTGTACCAGTGGAGGGCTCAGAACTTCCACACCTTGCTTGATGCTGATGTATACTTGCAGATTGAGGCTGGAACTCACACAATTAAAGAAACCACCTTAGATAATATGTGACTTCCATCCCTTACTCTGAATTTCCTTTCCTATACCCACTGAACAGAGAAACTACCAAGAGAAAATATCTATAGAATGTAAGTGTAAGAGGCACCTGTGAAAACTAATAGGAAAACTTCCTTCTCACCACCATTGCAGATGACCAGTGAGGTTTGCAGCATCCCAGCAAATACATTTTCTTGTAATAAAATTATGTGAAAGACAACAGAAAAGTAACTGAAATTTGACTGCATCTGTCTGTAAATGTTTTTGTGTGATGAAGGACGGAAATCACAAGAGGATTCAAGCTACAGAGCCTTTCATTCTTTGCTCTGTTAAATGATAGCTGCTATGTATGAGTTAAAAAGGCACCTTTTACCATAAAATTGTAAAAGTTTGTAAAAAGAGTCTCAAGTTTTGCATCAAGTTGCATATGTTTACTTACCCAATAACTTAATTTAGAATTCTGTAACTTAACAGCAATGACAAGGGCAGCTTGTCATTGGAAAAAAAGTTTATCTGAATTTTTAAAAAGCCAGTTTTCTAACTGGCAAAGAATCTGTAAGGTCAAATGAGCTGTTTCACTGGCCTCGTGTCTCAAGCCATGAAGTGTATCTGACAGATAGTCCCTGAAGTGAAAAGTTAGGGTAGAAGTAGCTTTACAGCTGGAATATGTGAAACAAACATACAAGACAATAAAAAAAAAAGAATGGTGTGTGTTGGGAACCCATTGAGACATAGCTAAACAGGTACAAAGGTAACAGGTACTGGGTAGCAATGGATGAGTGTCATTTTAGTCACCATTATTCTAAGATACCATTCAAAACACTAGCTTTTTTTAATCCTCATCTTAAACTGTCATATTGTTGACCACTATAGAACATGCATTACTTAGAGGAAAACAGCCTTGTTAGTCCTAAATATTTTTCACTTTTTTATAGCTACAAATACTAGTTGGAGTGAACAGAAGGAGTAATTATGAAAAACAGTACTATCAAGGCTCCTCTCAGGGGTCTTAGAGCTCAGGTTTAACTCACCTTTGATTTGTAAAGAAGGCACAAGGGCTACAGAACAAGACGAGAGAAAGTTTGTGCCTTAAGGGAAAGCCTTGGATTGTGGTAGAGGATGATGAATGCCAGCTATGTTACTGTTTTCACTTATCTTTTTGTTAAGTTCTGTATTTGCTAGAGCGCTTTTTGAGTATGTTGTTGTGAAACAGATTAATTTTGAGAGAAGACAGCCCCAGAATATTCAGTAAAATATTCAGCAGCTATCCAAACAAATAGAACAGTACTATCCAGTCCCATGGCACCTCTCAGAGCACATATTTAACTTTAATCCAAAGCAGTTCCATGAACTGGGAACCACCACAACTTTGATATTCTCTGCACTCCTCCATGCCTCTAATACTTACGTGGAGAGAATGTGGGAAGCCAGAGGAGGCAGCAGAGGAATATTAAAGTACATCAGAGAACCAGGCAGTGCCCTTGCCTTTCTTTTGTAAATTTTCCTTTGATGATTCATAACAAGCATATCTTTCTATGTTAAAATGAAAGACTTCCTTGTTCTGATACTGTGTGAAAACCCCTATCTGCAGTTTTAGTTGAGGGCAACTGTGGTAACTCCAGCTATTGGAATTGTCAAGAAATGCAGATACTGACAGAGAAAGTACTATTACCTATTAGAAAGAATAAAAATATACGTCTAAAAGAAATGATAAAATTTGATTGTAGCCTGATATTTGTTTTTTAAAATGAGAATATGCAACCTTACAGAAGTGTTAACTACTATAGTGTAGAACCTATTAAATCTTGGTACACCATTTTACTTAAGATCCACCTGGACGTGTTCCTATGCGACTTGATCTAGGTGAACCTGCTTCTGCAGCGAGGTTGGACTAGATGATTTCTGAAGGTCCCTTCCAGCCTCTACTGTTCTATGATTCTATGATTATGGTTAATTTTAGTACAGTTTTAAGAGTGGTTGCAGTTATGTATACAATCTAAAAGCAAAAAATTAGTGTTTTCAAAACATAAACTATTTGCTAGACAAAAATATTGTAACATTTGATTAATATTCTTCAAGTCAAGACCAAGACTATACCTGTGAGATGTCTTCAAACTTTTTTTTCCAGTCTGCTAAGTAAAAATAAATTATCTTTTCACCAAAAAACCCCCACACTGAAACACAGTTTATGTTTTCTAACATCTGAAACATAAAAATTGTGACACTTATGCCTTCACACATAACACAAATGCCAAGTCTCATCTAATTGTGTTTAACAGACAACCTGACTGAAAGTCCTTAATTCTTAAGCTGCTAAATCTTGGAAGGCAGTGGTTTGGAGTACTTTGAGGCAACACACCATTGAAAACAGCTATCTTTTAAATTTCAAGCAAAGTAGTTTGCCTATGTGTTGGGCTGACCCTGTCTGAATACCAAGTGCCCATCAAAGCCACTCTATCACTCTCCTTCTCAGCTAGACAGGAGAAAAAATATAACTGAAGGTTCATGAGTCAAGGACAGGGAGAAATCATTCAGCCATTACCATCAAGGATAAAAGACATTGAACCTGGGGGTAAAATAGTATAATTTGTTATCAATCAAATCAGAGTAGAGTAGTGAGAAATAAAACCAAATCTTAAAACACTTGCCCCCACCTCTCCCCTCTTCCTAGACTTTAGTTCCAATAATCTCTACCTTCCTCCTGCCCAGAAGCACAGGGGGATGGGGAGTAGAAGCTGTGGTCAAGTTCAACCCACATTTCTATGTCTCCTTCCTCCTCATGGAGGGACTCCTCACACTCTTCCCCTGCTCCAGCATGCGTCCCTTCTGTGGGGTGTAGTCCTTCAGGAACAGACTGCTACAGTGTAGGTCACTCAAGGAGCCACAAGTCCTGCCAGCAAATCAGATCCAACTTGAGGTCCTCTCCCCATGGATCCACAGGTCCTGCCAGGAGCTTGCTCCAGTGTGGGCTTCCCCCAAGATCACAGCCTCCTTTGGGCATCCACCTGATGCAGTGTAGGGGACTCTCTGGGCTGCAGAGGAATCTCTGCTCCAATACCTGGAGCTCCTCCTCCCCCTCTTTCCTTATTAACCTTGGTGTCTGCAGAGTTACTACTCTCACAGTCTCACTTCTGTCTGCCATTCACAGTGATTTTCCCCCCTTCTTATATATGTTAACACAGTGGGGCTGCTACTGTTGCTGATGGGCTCTGTCCTGGCTAGCAACAGGTCCATCTTTGAGCTGGCTGGCACGGGCTCTATTTGACATGGGAAGTTTCCAGCAGGTTCTCACAGAACCCACGCCTGGAGCCTCCCCATTACCAAAACCTTGCCACACAAACCCACTAGAGCCTGTACACAGATCCATAGAAGCATTAGCACTTCAGATGTCATCCAGGTAAAAGATACTATAAGTAATCTTTGTGCACAATACAACAGTTTCAGTGTTGTACTGTACTGAATAAACACTCATTGACTATAAAATCATGTTTGAGACAGAATAATTTAAAGTTAATACTAAATGTATCTTAACAGGGCAGACTTTTTGCTACATCAATGCCAGGATTGCATTGTCAATTAAAATTAACTCAAACCAAAAATGCTTGGACATATGAAAAATGGAAATAGATAATGCAGCCCAAGTACTAGACTACTTCAATACCACATTCTACAGGACACTTTTGACAGTTAAAAAATAAACTAATCTTAATGTGAGAGGTTGAAAGCCCATTATTGTGGACAGATACTACACAGTACTTTGATTCATACTAGTAAAAGGCAGAGGAGTTTAGAAACGGAGTTAGCAGAATGCCCATGATATCTTTAACTTGTAGGGAGCCATGAGTTTCCCAACAGGACTGATAATTATCATAACTTAAGCTTTCAGAAGGGCAATGATAATAAACATGTTAAAAGCTCCTAAGTTCTAAAAACTAATGAGGCAAAACAGAAGTCTGTATATTTTATTAAAAGGCTGAACACTTTGCTTCATCTCCTAGAACCTGTAAAAGACAGATAAAATCCCTTGACATTAAAATACCACATGACACGTAGCAGCTACCTTTTTCTTCTAGTTACAAGTGAAGGGCAAAAAGGCCAGGAATATTGTACACTTTAATTTCACTTAGAGTTCAGGTCAAAGTGATAAAAAGATGCAGGATCATTGCACTTCTCCCTTATATTTGCAAAAGAATGAAGAAACTAATACTGAGATGTTGACTCATCACTTATACACTTTCCAAGCCAAAGCTATCTGAAACATCATCAGTAAGTTTTTTCAAGGTACTTGGAGAGCAGGAAGCTTTTATTATTTCAGCCTATGTACAAATAAAATTAACCATCTAGTAGAACTCATTCATAGGAGTATATAAACCACATGTCTAAGCTGCCAATTGTCACTGAATGAACACTATTTTAGGTAATGATAAAAGAGTCCACAATTTAAAAATACACTGAGTACTTTTTTTCCTCTCCATTTAGTCACAAAATGAAACAGAATTAAGCTTATAAACAGAGCTGTGTGATGGTCATGTACAATACAAGCACGATTTCTTCCAAATCTTCACTACGTAGTTGGATCTGGATATAGTATGTTTCTTACTTTCAATTTTTTCTGCTGGAAGATAAAGAACCCTGAAGTGACCTTTTGTGTACTGCCAACGGAATGACATTTTAATTTAGAATTGTTATTTCTCTCACTAACACATTGTTACTATATTTTTTACTTCTGGAAGTGCCCTGCTATCCCTTTCTTAATTCTTTAGCAATTCATTATTTGAAGGATGAAAGTATACACACATTTAAGAGAACCATGTTTCTGTACAACAAATAAGGTGTTCTGTAAAAAGAGAGATGGACAGTTCTCTGTTTTGCAACCAAGGCCACTAGCAAGATGTAAAGACTAGAAAGATAAGGGAGCAAGATGTTTTGTTTATAAATAAAATGTTTCACCATTAAATATCATAATTTTCCTGCACATATTTCTTTCCTGTTTTCTCATATTACTATATCTCAAATAGCTAATCAGGCACTGAGTCTGTAAGAATGACTTAAACTATTCCCCAACAATTAATCACTACAGATGAACAAGGATTCATTCAGTTTAAGGAGACTCAAAGCTATTACAACTCAGTAGGTCTGACACTTTAAACAAAACTCTGTAGCTTGGAATTTTTCTACTCCTACATTTAACATTCACATAGAAAATCCCATACTGACAGAACATAATTGCTTTAGCTTCTCTCTATTCTCCTCTGCAAATGTAATGCCTCATTAAGTGTTTTCTCATTAAGCTTTTTAAATTAATAGAGGATGACTTTACATCAAAATGCAAACATGGTACATAACTACAATCCAGGAAAACTATATGACATTTCCAGCCTTTATGAAATCATTTGATGGAAATGTACCAGGAAAGACTTTACTGAGGCAATGATTCGGATTTTTACACAATTTTTTTTTTTTTTTGGTCTTAAAACTGTTCCTTAAATATACAGATAAGGAAGTCAGGTACTTGCTCATTTAAGATTGATATATTTCAGATTGCTCACTCCAAGGAACAGGAGTGAAATCGCAGCTTGTAGCACAAAGGAAGATTAGTCATCTATTAAAGCTCATTTTTTTCTTCCCCCAGAAAGGTAAAACAAAACAATAAAGACACAGTACAATGTGCATAAATCACTAAATCTTTAGGTTTTGTAGTAGGTAGTTCTTGAATNTCACTACAGATGAACAAGGATTCATTCAGTTTAAGGAGACTCAAAGCTATTACAACTCAGTAGGTCTGACACTTTAAACAAAACTCTGTAGCTTGGAATTTTTCTACTCCTACATTTAACATTCACATAGAAAATCCCATACTGAAAGAACATAATTGCTTTAGCTTCTCTCTATTCTCCTCTGCAAATGTAATGCCTCATTAAGTGTTTTCTCATTAAGCTTTTTAAATTAATAGAGGATGACTTTACATCAAAATGCAAACATGGTACATAACTACAATCCAGGAAAACTATATGACATTTCCAGCCTTTATGAAATCATTTGATGGAAATGTACCAGGAAGGACTTTACTGAGGCAATGATTCGGATTTTTACACAAGTGTTTTTTTGGTTTTTTTTTTGGGTTTTAAAACTGTTCCTTAAATATACAGATAAGGAAGTCAGGTGCTTGCTCATTTAAGATTGATATATTTCAGATTGCAAGAGATGCTGAGATAAAATAGCATGGGTTCTCTCTTCATCTGATTGAGATGAATTATCACTTTACAACGTATCCTGCACATGTGAAACTATATTTGACACTTTTGCTCACTTATTGGCCTGAAGTTAAATTGAGCCTGTCTAAATTTCCACATATCTTCCCAAATTAAATTTCCTGGGTTAATTAAGGCAGAGCTTCTTCACTAGTTTAGTTGACCTAAAGACTTCTCCACAAAATACAGTCTGATTCTCCTCAACTAGAGATGCTGTGTTTCCCTTCCTAAGGCTAAAGTGTCAGTATCTTCATCGCTTTCACCTTCTGGTTGGATCAGATTTCCTCATCAACCTCAGTCTAAAACATACTAACGTTTCATCCAAGGAACAGGAGTGAAATCACAGCTTGTAGCACAAAGGAAGATTAGTCATCTATTAAAGCTCATTTTTTTCTTCCCCCAGAAAGGTAAAACAAAACAATAAAGACACAGTACAATGTGCATAAATCACGAAATCTTTAGGTTTTGTAGTAGGTAGTTCTTGAATAGCACCTTATCAGCTTCTCCAGTTAGTGACAACCTGTGTCAAAATATAATACACTCCACCTGAGTTTCAGTCATGGCCTTTCTACACTCATGTAGAGCTTTAGAAGAACACAAGCTACATACCAGAACAAGGCAAGTGCTTAAACATAGCAGCAACAGCTCTTCAAGCAGAAATTTAGACACTCTTGAAACTGCTTAGGATTACATTGCCATTGACAGGTGACATTCACGCATTTAGAGTACAAAAGCTTTAGAGTTTCGTTTTGATTCTACTGTTGAATATGAAAACTAAGACCAAAACAACACAAGAGCTGTTCAGTAAAACAAGTTTGTCTCCACTGGCACTTTCCCCAGTAAACTAGCTATTTACAGACCTAACAAGGAACTTGGATGGATACAACTTCCTTTTTTAAATGCTACAGGCTCTCAAAAAAATTTCAAGCAGCAATCAAGCTTTGTGTGTCCAATAAATCTGCACAAGCCTAATGGACACATTCTTTACAGTAGTGTATGATACGAGGATAAAAATCATGGATACAGGCTGAAGTTAGAAAGGTTCAGACAAGACACTCCCAGGGGACAGTCTGGTATTGAAACATTCCCAGGGCCATACAGCCTCCACTGCTGAAGATTTAAGACTAGATCACAGGAAAGCCTAAGGACACTGGTATGACCTTGCTTGTCAAAGGATGTTGCCTTTAACTGGTTCTTAAGTAGTCTTGTACCTTATTTTATGATCCTGCAGTAGTTAAACTGAGTCTTAGCTTGTCTTAACATGGTAATTTAACTTAGGCCTTAAACAAAGCAGTTACTAGAAGACAGTTGTTTTTTTATAGAGTGATGTGAAGAATATTATTCTCAAAAATATACACCAACAACATACATAAGATGCCCAAATATATTTATTTGTCTTAAAAAGTCTTTTACTCTTTAGAAAAAAAAAAAGACAGCCTGGGAAATCTCAGTACAGATTAGATGTAATTTAATCTGGCACATACCTCATGCTGATGTTTAAGTAAACATCAGCATCATCAGACCCAACAAGACTTCTAAAGTCAGTAGCAATGAGGTACCAGGACAGAAGCAACCCTTAAAATAAAGAAGAGCTTCAAAAGCCTTTCAGCCAAGTAGAGCCAGAGTTCCAGAACATATTCAAGACTGATGAAATCTCTCTAATCCTTTTGATCTTCATTTGCTGCCAAAAATACATGAGTTATAACAAGGAAATGCAAGTATCTCACTATACAGTTACAAACTGGTAAGCCAGTTCACCAGCTCCAAGTAGTCAGAAGAGTGCAGCACTGTTCTAAAATTGAAAAAGATAGAGCTTGGCAAGAGGAGGAAGTGTGTGTGTGCATATGACAGGCTAGCAAGAACCAGTTAAGCTGTTGCCTTCAAGACATCTCTCCTACCTCAAATATTCAGAGCCCTCTTGCAACAAAAGAAAAAAAGGAGCAAGTTCATTGTCATGGGACAGTAACGTGTTTACCTTTTGTACTCTTGGTAAAGTCTTCATTGTTAGTGTATGAAAAAGTTACTGGATGTTTATTTCTAGATGTGCATGTGAATAATGTTATCATAACTGTGTGCCAGCAGTACAACTGTATTCATTAATGTGTTTCATATGTAAAGTATTAGCTGAAAATATTCTGCCTTAAATAGCTGGAGATGCACTTTTGTTAGTGTCTCTAAGTGCACTCACTCATCTTGTTCTCAGTGGTAAAAGCCATCTACTTCACCCAGTCCTAGTGAATACACTAAGATGCCTCCTATCTGTCATCAGCCCCTTCAGGATTTCTGGGATGTCTTGATCAAAAAGAACTAGCAATGAGAGAGACCCTCATGGTGGAGGATAATAAATAGGGACGTGTGTGGGTGAGAAGGCCAATGTGAGACATAACTGGTGACACAGGAAAAGTTTACCTTAAAAGTGCAAGTGTCTACTCAGCTAAAATCATGACAAGTGGAATGTAGAATACATCCTAGAAGCAAACTAGGCACTGAAACTTGTCTTTGTTCCTTTTTAGAAGTGTAAACACTACCTTATTTTCTCAAGTAAGAAGACACTAATCAGACTTAGATGCAGCCACTCAAGCAAGTGGAGTGGAAACTCACAAGATACCCAGTTTTGTGCTAAACAAGAATATGTAAACACCCACAAGAATCACCTATTCCAATAAGACCAGACACCCCATACGAATTGTCACAATCCAGCACCATAGCAGCAGTTTGATTTAAGGAACAGTCTTGCTGCTCATCCCATTTACTGAACAGTGGTAGCATTAGCAGCACTGTGATTTACTCTCTGCTTTCAATGGGTCTAGGTCCAGTTTTGGTTTCCCGACATCATTCTCTTCATTAGGAAAGGTTTTGTAGTTGGCAAGGATGTTTTCCACCAAGAATCGAGCAGCTTCATCTATGTTGATGTTGTCCTAAAAGTGTTGAAAGCAAAGAAGTCAGTGATTTTTTTTAAAATAGTTACACATTCCCATTAGAAACTAGCCAAATAGAAAACCTCTTCCACAGTCTCATCAGCATGGCACAAGTAGCTTAGATGCATCAAGACACTGCTCATAACACTCACAACTTCTTTGAAAAAGTTACCAGAAAGGTTTGAGACAAACTTTTATTACATATAGGATATTTAAAGTGCACATCTGCATCAGAAAAAAAGATGATAGGAAATTATACAGTTCTTAATAGTGTTCTACCTTTTGGGGCATTTTTTCTGCTGCTGATGTTTAAATGCACTTATTTACGTTAAAGGACCTTTTCTATTAGCCTCAAAATCCCAGCTAAATCAGAATGCCTCAGCTAGCCACTTCTACATTTTCTTGTGCATGCTTTGAAAAGTACCTTCACATATGCTCTACAGAAGGTGTGTAGGCAGAATACCTAGAGATATATTTCATTAGGCTATCTCAGCTACCAATGAGTCAAGTCAGCCATTGACAAATGGCCTTTATCCACAGCTTTGACCTGGTTGGGCCACCACAGGACCGCCACCTTTGGAACTTCTCATATTTGAGAGAAATATCATCTCAGTATACTTCTATGCTATGCAAAAAAAGGTTAGATCATGAGAACGTTTAACCCATCCTTACTGCACTTGATAAGTTCGTGGTTTTCAGTAAAAAATTGCTTTTAGCAGTTTACAGATGGGTACTTCTCCCTACCCAGTGTGGAAGGGTAAAGAATATTCATAAGTTATTTCTATAGATGAAGTACACTCTCTTGCAGTTCTTTTGCCTTTAATATACTCCCTAATCTACAGGGAGAAAAAACTATACTACTGATGACTAGACTGAACATTCAAGTAGCAGTTTGAGTAAAAAGGCAAAAGCTGATTATTAGGATATTTAAATCAGGCAGGATTTCGAACCAAACTGATTTGGCAGGCCTAGAATACGAGAAAGCCATGTTGAATTTTTGCTAAGCTATTTTAACTACATCTCTTCAGAATCCTAAAGTCAATTCATAATTGACCTAGGACTGAAATTGTCTGGACTTCTCTCTGCACCAAAAGCCTTATTCTACATTTCACAGTGTCACATCTTAAATGCCACCTAAAATTCAAGCTATCGCTACACTTCCATGTTAGGTTTTGTTCCAGTGTTACTTGCATCTATTTTTAACCATGTTGAAGTTTATACATGGCTGTGTTACAGGTAGGTGAAGCTTCAGGGAAGACACAACACAAAACATAAATTTTGTTGTTATTTTTTAGTACAAAAAGCTTTAAAATGCAAGTTTTTAGTAACAGATAGGCAAGTTGAGGAATCATTAGCTATTTTAATTCCTGTCACATTGTACCCCTCTTCCTTATTTAAAAGTGATCAAGAAGAGGCTTGTTACTTTATTTCTTATATTCCTCTTAAAAACTTTCTTTAAAAGAGTTGTCTAAGCATCATTTTATGCCAGTTCATCAGGAAATAAACAATCTAAGGGATAAGAGGGACTTTGAGGTTTAGCTTTTGATATAAAAGGAGTTACCAGCCAGACCAGTAATTTGCTCTGTCAGCCACATTTTCTTCATCTAGAGGAATCTTTTATTTTAAGGATCAACTGAGTTTTAAGGAACTGTTAGATTTCACTTCTGACTAAGCTGCTGCAAGCTTATCTGTGCATTGACCAAGTCTGTAGACAAAATGCTTACAATAGATGAAGTTATATAAAGCTATCTCTTTGAATAAAATAGCTATCTTTGCTTAAGTTACTATACAGAACTCTTTGTTTTTCTCCAGTTCAGTCTTGACACTGTCTGATAAAATAGGAGAGTGCTTTAGTGACACTATCATCTGGGTAGGTAGTATCAAGTGAGCAAATAGCTTGTTCATTTCGTGCAACAGTGAAGACAGAAGCTGCTATTGAAAAACCTACACATCAGCATAGAATATCTAAAGAGCAACTGAGCCTGATGTACACAAGATGAAAAAGAAATATCAAATTCAGATAATCAAGGCTTCCAGTTAGTTTTAACATTCTCTGAAATTAAGATACAGTTTTAATCTAAACCAAACATGCCACAAGTCTTCCTCAGTACTGAGGCAGCCTGCACACCACTGCTAGCTTTTGCTCAATGTTGCAGACTTGGCTGTCACTTCCTGTACTTGCTAATTTTATTCCCCACATGACTAAACTCATCCTTTCTTATGGCAATACTTAGAGTTAAAACATGTTTCTTCTTTATACTCACCTTGGCAGAGGTCTCAAACCATCCAATAAAGCCACCTTCTCTGCAGAACTGGTCCATTTGGGACAGATTCTGGCTGCTATCTGTCTTCTGGTCACACTTGTTTGCAAGAAGAACAACAGGGATGGGGCTGCCATTGGGAAGGAGTACTTTACTGTCCAAATCATGCTTCCATTTTGAAACAGCCTCAAATGTGGAGCCTCTTGTGACATCGAAGACCACAAAGGCACCAACTGCCTCTTTGTAGTATACTCTGGTCATATTTCCAAATCGCTCCTGGCCTGAAACAGAGGACAACAACAGAGTATATTTATATTTAAGCATGAACTGTAATCAAAGTAAACAGACCTCTGTACCAAGTTAGTACACAGAAGTTTGGCATTCAGGTTTAAGTCATGCAGTTCATACAACACTGCATCTTGTACCTTATGTAAGCTCATTGTAACAGCCATTAGATACGTTATACACAAATCAGATGCTAAAAGCAGTTTGCAATTCCAGCTCCCACTCTTTTTTATTTATTTGTTGAGCAGTAGGGTGTGTTTTTTTTTGAGAAGTAATGCCTAAAAACATTACCAGCAGTAGTATAGATTAATCATTCTTTCATCAAAAAAACCTCCTGCAAGATTTAAAATAAATCAATACTTAAGCAAACTCAGTCTTTCTGAATGGTGAGCAGCAATAAGGGCTTCTACAAGCTCCAAGGCTAACAGCTTTGAAAGCATCTTCCTAAAGAAGTCACCTACATTATAGATTTTTTCCTTAGCAACAAGCTCAAAAGGAGCTAGTTTAACAGTTCTAGCTAAGCCTTTTATCTATGATTTCATCTTTTAAACCCAAGACCTTCCCTGAAATAATGCCAACTACAGTTCTACAGCAATCACAATATTTGAAACAATTTTATCAGAATAGCTGAAGTATGATTATTTACAACAAAAATCCAGAAGAAATCTAAAAGATACCTTTAAGTACAGCTATTGAAGTAATCACATTTGAAATGTAGAATTAGATTGCCAGCTCAGTCACTCCTCTGTGGAGGTCAGACCATCATGCTGTGGTTGTATTTGAGTGCACACAGCAACGCCAAGTGCTAGTAAGTTGCTTGGAAAGTCTGGGCTGGTGAAACAGCTTTCTGCTTTATTTAGAAGTCTTCATTGGGAATAGTAGTCCCTGAACTTTAGTTTTACTGTATCGTCACTTCAGTTGTTAGCATTTATTGCTAAAAGTAAAAAAACACCGCAAATGTGGTTTTATAATAAAGTAAGAATTTTAATGGGAAACATAGCTCTCCTTTCTTTATAAACACTCAAATCCACTTTTGATTAAGCAAGGACAAACAGTTACAAAGAGAACTGGGTACTATCATCTCAGAGCTAGAAAGTCATTAAGTGAAAGAACTTGACAACAGATCCTGTTCAACTATGCTTTTCTAGCTCAATTGCCTCATTTTAATGTCAGTACTTCAGTATACTGACTAGCTCATTCCCTATAGACATTTTCAGAAGAGATTGACTAAGCAGCTGTTAGAATTGCCTAAAAGTAGCAGTAGCTACAGCGAAGTTACAGAGAACTATCGAGCTTGATAAAGCTGTTTCTAGCTGTTCAACTTTAAAGCATGATGCTGCATAAAACAGCATCACTAGCCAGAATATTCTGAGGAGAACAAATTAGAAATGGATTTCTTCACTATCAGCTCATTATCCCTTGTGTGAAAACAAGGAGTATGCAAGAGAACAGCACTTCCCTCCTTATTCAAAGCTCAAGTTTCCAGGCTGTATTTATATTGTGGATTCTAAGGCCAACAAGGTAGGTTTCAGGCCTGCAACTCTATGACACGTCACTGGAATAGATACATTGTGTACCCTGTTTAGCAGACTTGTATCGGCAACTTGTTTTACAATTAGCTCACATTGTCTCCCTTGGCCTATCTAGGATGGAATTTTACACCTAAAATGTGTTTTGGGTATATAGCCTTACTAAAAAATCATTGTACCATGTGTCTACTGTTTTCAGGCATCAAATACCATTAGGAAACAATCTGCCCAGAAGGCTTCTATACTTCTTCACAGTTCAATTGTGTCACATCTAAGAAAGATTTACCTTTAGATTGTGGAGATTTTGTTCGTTAAATGGAGCTGCACAGGGTCAAATTTGGTTACAGTTAAGCCAGTCACTGCATATGGCAACAAACAAGCTATGAGGAGCTACTTCTCAGCTTCCCTATCTGTTTAGCCACCAGTCTCATCATTAATTCCTGTTACATATGAATGCTTCCAACTGTGCTAAAGCACCGAGTCTTGTGTTCAACTCGGGCAGTATGTGCCTCACACGATAAGATAGACCCACAAAACAAACAATGTAATCTCAGGGTTTAGAGTACACCACACCAACCTCAGCCTTCCACAGAAAGACTTCTTTCATTTGGCGCTGAAGTAGTCTAGAAATGGACACCACTTGTTATTTACATGAAACTGAACATGAATCTGAAGCAGCAAGGGGAACCGTACTATTAGTCTGCACTATTCAGCTGCTGAAGATCTGTGAGGATTTGTTATATAGAACTAATTTTTTTTGCAAAAACTTAATTTTCCTATGTGAATGTTCATCAAGTTGTATTGATCAGTTCCAGAAATGGTTTAGATTGTTATCAGCAAGTATTACAGACAGAATAGTCATGGCAGTTATCATTTTTCAGATAGCTGTGCCTGCTGTAGAAACATGGCTGTGATTAGTTACCACAGAGAAGGACATTAACCTGACCGAATCCCTTCCTGCCTGACTGCCCTTTCATTTCAGAAAAGCTTTAAAGTTATCAAGAAGGCCCTAATAGCCTCCTAAATCACAGAATCTTAAGGGTTGGAAGGGACCTTGAGAGATCATTTAGTCCAGCCCTCCTGCCAGAGCAGGCCACCTAGAGTAAGTAACACAGGAACTCATCCAGGTAGGTTTTTAATGTTCCCAGAGAGCAGTAACCCTTGCTGAAATGCACACACTAATGTATTTAAGGTGTACAAAAGACTGAATTCGTACAGCATGACGTACAGCTTCCAAATAAAAGTGTTACAAAGGACATATCATAACCAACTTGAAGAGTCCTAAATGACAGCAAATGTTTTTTCATAAAGAAAAAACAGGCAGTCTAGCCTTGGCCAGAAAGTCTGGTCATCACTCAGATGAGTCTATCTAGTCCACTTCCAAGGGAATTCCCATCATCTTCTTAGAGTCAGTCTTCCTGATATAATGCCTTTACATACAATGAGCTGGAGAGCTACATTGACTAGTTCTTAAAAGTTGTCTGGTAGTTGGTTCCTTGACACTAGTGACTTCTCATGCCCTAGTACCCCTCAGCTTACATGAAGCTTTAACACTATGAAGCCTCTTGCCAGATATTCTATACCAGAAAGGCAACAATGCTCTTATAGTGGAGCAGCAGACTAGCTAAATCCCTTCATGGAGTTCTGAACAAGAGACAGGCTGTTGCATATGAGGTTGTGCCAACTGGCAGATTCACAGAATAGCACAGAAACCAAAGTTACCTTTGTACAGTAGAATTTCTCATCATGTGAGAAGACAGAAGTTACAGTAGAAACATAAGCCAGCGCTAAAGTGTACTTTATTTTGTACTCTTGTCATTGTCATGGTTTTGGCCTAGACAGCAAAAAAGAACCATGAGCAGCCACTTGCTCTCTCCTCTCCCTTCGAGTGGCACAGAGGGGCAGGGAATGCAGTCTGTCCTGTTCCAATGGCTCCTGCTGCTTATCTTGTCTCTGAGGGTGACTACTCACTGGTCTTCCCTACTCCAGCATGGCCTCACAGGCCAGGCAGCCCTGCATGGGCTGCTCTGATGTGTGTTCATCCCGAGGTTGCAACTCCCCTCTGTCTCCTGTGTGTGTCTCTGTGGCTCGCAGGCTCTCCAGCACAGCCTGCGCCATGGCCGCCTACTCACATAGTCTCCTGCCTGGACAGATGCAATCAATTCCTTTAGCATTGGGTCTTCCTGGAGCTGCTGGCAGTTCAGTCCTGACAGTGCCCTCCATGGGTCACAGGGTGACAGCCTGCATTCTTGCTACAAGGGGTTCTCCAGTCCAGTGCTTCTGCTCCCTTCCTGCCTCACTTGACTGCAGGGTCCACATGATCACCTCCATCTTGTCCTACTGTTCCACCATATCCACCCACTACAGATTTCCCTTCTTAAACAGTGATGGCAGAGACATCAGATGGGCCAGGTCAAGCCAGAGATGGGTCCAAGTTAGAGCCAGGCAGTTTCAAGAACTGCTTACAGAGACCAGCACTGCAACTCCCTCCCTCTGTTACCAAGCAGAAAGCGGCTCCACACAAATGCATCACAACTCTAGCAGCCACTTAGAAACCATGAGCTTCAGCTGTCCAGACAAGCATTTGTGTTGTTTCTAGCTGGCTCTACTGATAAAAGTAAAAATTTTTGCTCTTAAAATAGATTTTAGACTTAAAACCACGTTACCTTAAATTTAAATTACAGAATTAGACACTAATGCACATGTCAGCATAGAAGCTTCTATTTTTACTTATCAGATTTAAACTTTACATTAGAGGAAGATTTGATACCCCTTACTTGTAGTAAGGTATCTTATCTAATACCTGTAGTATTCAATATTAATCCCTTTTAAAAAGTTAAATACACTCAGACTGAGTGCTGCCCTTTTCTAAAGTAGCCAAAGCTCAAAAACAGTTATTACACAGAGCAACTTTCACCTCTAGAATTCATATGCACTAACAATAAACCTGATCTGCATACCAGCTTAGCAGAGCTGTTCTGTCCTGTCTGGAGACCTAACAAGGATGGATATATTATTTTTATTCTATACAAAGAAAACAGAAGCACTAACACATGACCTGCCTAAGAGGTAAGACTTTTATTGTAGTAAAAGGTATAAGGCAGGGAGAGAATTCAGTATAAACTGAGTAGGCTTTCTTTCCAGTCCTGTTATTATTGACAACACATGCTGAGCTTCTTTAGAATGCTCTACATCCCCTACTACAGCCTTTTGAAAATTTAACAGGGTATTCCAGCAAAGATTTTACGAATGTTTCTGGTTGCAAAAAAAAAAAAAAACAAAACAAAAAACACCCTCATAGAGAAAAAGCAAACTGAGCAAACTCTAGAGTACACCTCTTCTCTAAAGTATGGAGTCTGAACATCACTATTTATGTTATTAAAATTACGTGACTCAATTTTTGCCCTGTTCAGTTCCACCAGGGATTTGTCTTTTCCTTTCCCATGTCCAGCAGGATTTTTGCTGTAGTCATTCAGCACGTGTGAGAATTGCTGAGCAGTGCAGAAATTGGATCATAGCTCCAGAGGGGAATAAAGGGTAAAATTGATCAGATGAAACTAGACTTATAATCTCCAGTGTATGTAACCATGGAAGGAAAAGGACAGGAAGATAACTACTTGCTTACTACAGCAGTATGGAAAGGTCATCTTAGAATTAATTCTTTCTTGTAGCTCTAGTGCCTTGAGGTAAGCTTGATGGTACCAGGAAGGTATACTTTGTGTTTTAGACATTCAGGTACAGATGAGAAGCTAGTCTACAGGGCAGTCTGGGATCATATGTTTTGTTTGAGATCTAGAAGTAGCTCCATGCAATGCAAAGTTCTGCATTCTCTAACCACAAGGTTTTCACATAAAAATGACTCAGCACATTGTCACCATATTTTCCAGTAATTGCAACAATATGAAGTGAAATACTTGCATAATGTCATGCATCAGGAACCAATTGCTGCCTACAGCAGCACCACGGAAATTAAGTTTAGTTTAAAGCTGTATCAGAGTTTGGGAACTATTCTTGCTCCTCAGTTTACACTGTAAGAGGGATAAACTGTAAGCTAAAGAACTACATGAATTAAAATATGGCCAGGTCTGATATTAGAAGTCTTATCTTTGTCCTTCACTGCAAAATAGAAGCTATCAACTGTAACATTCAGAGTGTGTCAATCTTACCTTGAAGTACATTTTTAAGAGCTGATAATGCAGTCTTTTCCAGTTTTAAGGAATAAACAAGACTCCTGTTTATTATAGTAGTGATACTTATTGTGTCAGTTCTTGCTTTTAGTTAGAAGATATTCTACATGTCTACCATTATTTCTGCTTTTAACTTCTCCCACAATGGAAACATAGGCTAGAAAAAGCAAGCTAAATGTGTGAATGGCTGCTAGATATGCACAATATTTAGTTTGTCAAGGTTCTCTCCTCAGACTGCTTAGAAGTTTTAATATGTAGTTTATATGAACTAAGAAGAATCTACTCAAGAGGAGTAAAATGGCTCATCTAGAAGAAGCTTCCCAAGCTATATGTTTTTGCTATGAATTTTGATATTAGTTTTGGTTTACCTCTGTCAATACCAATAGTGCTGCATGAGTTCATTTACCTGGCAAAAGTCTAAGCTTTGTTTTATCTGAAGCCATACAATTCAAATCAGAGTTGTGTTAGTTGCATTTAAACCCTTAACATCTCATCATGAGTACCAATGGCTGGCTGGCTGGAAAGAGGTCTTCATAGTTCTTTCTGATGAGGGTAACAGTACTGGCATCCTCCAGAAAATGTTGCATTAATGAAGAAAAACATGACCACGGCTTATAGAAGTCTGACAAGTGGAAGAATGATGGAAAAAAACCCAGTCATTCATCGAAATAATGTTAGTTCAAGTGATGTTCGACAGGCTAATCAGCTTAATAGATGGCTAGTGCTCAGAATTTGAATTTAACAAGTTTGATAGTTCCCCATCAAATGATCTTGAACTATAGATATATAGTCTAGATTGCAGTCATTCAAAAGTCCATGCACAACTAGCTGAAGAGTTTTATTCCAAAGTTGTTTGCTGCTGACTGGACCAAATAATTCAGAGTTGTCAAGAAACTGATAAACAGTCCTTAGCTTATGAATAAAGCTAAGCAGCTCTTGTCGACGTTATTCATCAAAATGCTGAAATCCAGTTCAGATAGGTTAAAGGCAGTTAGAGTTGAACAGAAAGAATATTCCCCACAGGAAAAGTTTAACCTATAAATCCAAGCCAAAAAGCTGTCCAGCAATACTACAGTACTGAATAAAAAGTCTAAAGAGTTCAAAATGCCTAGAAGTAGCATCCTACTAATGTTTCAGTTATTCTGCTTTTCTAACAGGTGCTATACTCTGCAGTGAACTTGGACATCACAGGACGCTTAAGCAATAGTGAGTGGTTGTAATAAATCAGTTTTAGTTTGTGAATACTTGGAACATTTTTCCTTCCATTGTATGAAACTTTCTCAGGTCAAGTATTTACCTTGACCACTAATAGTCAACTAGTCATGCCAAAATTCAAGCATCATTAGTGACAGACAAACTAACTTCCATTTAACTACCAACACCTTGCTATCAACCACTATGACCCTATTGGCCACAGTGTGAAAACACAGTGTCACTATTTAGGCTTCAATGTCAAACTGAGTAGTTTCAGATGGTCCTGGAAACTATGAGGCATTTGTGTTTTTACTCAATCTAGACAGGAAAATACTTAATTCAATAGCAGGTAAGACTGGAAAACAACAAAAAAGGAGATTTTCCTCTGCAAAGGGAAGGCCTAACCTAATGAGCACTCTCCTCGCTGTTCCAGTTGTGCTGCTTTACAAAAGCTGTCTCTCCAACTCCCTGAATTTCTAGAGTCAGACTTTCACTAACACCAAAGAACATCTCAGTGGCAGTTCCATAGTTACAACTGCAACTTGGAGTTTAGGTCATTCAGTGTGCTAGATTTAAGCTAAATCATCATCCAAAATGGCAGGGAAAGCATTTAAAAGTCACACAAGTCCTTTAGGAGCCATAGGAAAGAACAGACTACACTTTGACTGCCTGTTTATCCCACAGGTGAACATTTAGCACAATATATAGCAAGCATCCAGAACTGCCTCGAGGATGCATCTCCCGACTCTCCAGACATCTAACGTACATTTTAGCATTACCAGGGTTAGGTGTGAGCTGACTGAAGCTCTGGTTTAGCCAGATATATCAATGTTACTGGGAAGCTATAACTGCTGACAATATTCCCCTCCTCCCCAAACCAGCACAGCTTGTCCCAGAACTGTCTTATCCAATTAGATTGAATATGTTATTCAGTAAGAAGTAGGTTAACCAAACCACTATCAATATTACAGTACATGCTCAAGTGCCAACCTGCTTTTGCACATGGTATCATGGTTTAACTACAGCCAGCAATGAAGCACCACACAGCCATATACACTCCATACAATCCCACCCTCACCTTCCACGGGATGGCAGAGGCCTCAGCGAAATGGGAGGAGAAAAAGGCCTTGTGGATCAACATAAGGGCAGGGAGAGCACACCAATTATTGTTCTGGGCAACACAGACTCAACTATACTCAACTTTGAGAAGAAAAGGAGAACAATTTAGTCTACGACCAACTAGAAACACAACAGACAGGAAGGAAAAACAGATCAGCATGATGGCAAAAATACAACCAGCATTAAGATCTCCTGCCCTTCCCTTCTTCCCAGGATCAGCTCTCTGCTCTTGATCTCTATCTTCTCCCCCTTCAATGACACAGGGAGGTGGGAAAATGGGAGATGTGGTCAGTCTCTCACAGATAGTCTCTCTTGCTTCTTCCTTTTCAGAAGAGGACTCCTTACATTCTTCTCCTGCTCCAACACAGAATCCCTCCCATGGAATACCGTCCCTGACAAATCTATCTACCATGAGTCCTTCCCAAGGGCTGCAGCTCCTCACACTCTTCCATCACTGGTCTCCTCTGCAGCAGCAGAACTCCAGGCACGTTCTGCTCCAACACTGCCTTCCCACAGAATCATAGTAGTTTTATTTAATTATTTATTTAATCTGGTAACTTTAGCAGATACTAGAAACTTGTAAGAGTTACAGGCACATTTAGCCTGACTTTTACTTTCAACCACTGTTGAAGAATTTTTGGTATTTGTGGTTTTAGTGACAAACACCAAGAGGTTAAAAGGCAAGAACTGCAAGAACATTGTATCTTCCTATATTAGGCAGTACTAGAAACAATTTCACTGACTGCAGCTCTTATAATTTCTAAGAGGAAAAAGCAGCCTCAGATGATTTCAAGTGAATTGACAGTGTCCTTTCCTACTAAGGGTGGTGTGAGAAATTTAGCTGACCACTGGATGGGCTTCTTCCGAACAGTAACTGTCTCAAACCCTTCAAAAGAACTGTCTTCAGAGGAAAAGTTATTCAGCCACTTAATCCCTGTTCAACAGACTCACATTTACTGTAAGAGGTAACCCTTGGTCCTCTGATTATATCTACATTAGGAAGTTGCAGTTGAAGCAGTTCTGTTGATGAGACAGTGTCAGAGACCTTCCATCCACAATATAATATATATTTATATTGTGTATAACAGACTTCATAATCATTGGAAAGTCACAGAAGAGTATCAGTTCATCATAATACAAAGCATTTTCACATGTTCTTAGAAGTCACTATTTCATTCTGAAATCGAAGTAGACTGCTCTAAAGTATCATTGGACAACACAGAAGTTTCCAACTTAGTCATTTTTTAGTTACCTGAATTTTCAAAAATCAGTGCCTAGTCTTTCCATTCACCATCTGCTACCTTTAGAATAAACTAGGACAGTCCTGTTCACTATCAATGAAACAGCAGAAGCACTGAGGTGCAAGTGCTCACCCAACTTCCATCAGGACCACTGACCACATCCATCACCCTAATAGATAGAAAAAGCACATCATTCTTATACAAAGATAGAAGGCCTGCCTCAAACAATTGCACAGCTCCCACGAGGAATTTTACATCAAGATTGATAAATTTCTCATTCCTGTCTGTAGCCTTGAGCTAATCTAATGATTTAAGATGGTCCAAACTGACTTTAACAGCTTACTATCACATCTTTAAGAAGTTTAGAGGCAATATCTTGCACTTATGGTTCAATAGGCTTCATCCAGCATCAAATGGATTGCACATAAAAGTATAACAGTCATGTCATACTTCATATAAGAAGTTCCACCCATTTTGCTTGTTAATTTGCTGTTTAGCAAAGATGCAAGAAAGGACATCTTCAACTAAACTCTAGACCTCCATCCCCCAAAAAGAAGAGTTCGGTCGAGCGAAATGATTTCTACCTACCCGTCAAATGCAGTATGTATGGAAAAAACTCTCCTTGCACCAAGGTTCAGAAGAGTTGACAGTCTAATTGGTGCCAGCAAGAGCATGAATTGGTACTTCCTACCTTGCTTTAACGAAACTTACCCAAACAGGTCAACTGCCAGAGTTAAACTATTTCATGTCTGACACCCTTTAATACATTTGCTTTGGCGCATTGTCATGCAGACGAAGTTGTACCAAATACCTAACAGTGAAGCTGCATGGCACTGCAGCATTTCACAGCACACAGGAAAGCATTTCCAAAGTCAGTTTGTCTCAAGAATAACTTTATCATGAGACTGAAGAAAAAAATGTTCATCTCTAAAATGGTCAACATGTCATGGCACATTGTGTGTGATTGGAATTTTGTATCAAATAGCTGCCACTTTGCTCTACCCAGCAGTTCAGCCTGTGAGCATTTCAAGAACAAGTTTCCATAAGCTGTCTGCAAGGACACTCAGAGGCTGCTTTTTATTCTATTATTTGAAGAGCTGCTAAAATCCATGATAAGGAACACTGGTTTTCATTTGCTGCTAATCTAGAAGCCACTGCTACTGAAAGTTTGCTATGCTTTCTCTAGATGGAGTTAAGATATTTATTTCTAAACAAGCTTTATAGCCCCCGAAATCCTCTCTTTTTCAAAGCATAACCTAAGCACTCTGTCTAATTTTGTTCTGTCTCCATAGCCTGAGGAGAGCTTTGAGTATCTAACATTCTACCACAGGTATCTTGAGAAGCATCTCAAGTTATTGCTGCTCATGCCAGCTTTAACACTTGCAAAAATTTAACAAGAGTTATTTCTATGCTTTCATACAAAAATATAAACAGAGATTCCTCATTGCAAATCACTTCTTTCTGACATGGCATATCACACTTCTGAACTTCTGAAGTATTTGAAGGGAACAGTTTATAAGACTTCAAAAACAAGGCAATGGTTACCACTGGAGTTCAATGCAGTTATTTCCAACAGCTGTGAGACTGAATCCCAGTGGCCTTGCTCACTACTGAAGGGAAGAATCTTATTTTGTAGAGCATGCTGGAGTCTTCTTTGGAATTAGGCAGCTAAGATCATTTCCTTTCCTACATTCGTAAGACAGGTAATCAGTTCATAACAACCCCTTCTACAGCACTTGCCAACTCACATTGTACTTGTGTACGTGCACTTCAACAACACCGTCTTAACATGCATATAAAGAAAAATCAAACTGGCAGGAGGCAAAGTGGAAATGTAAATAAGGTGAAGATACTAGAACTGTAAAGCTGCAGTACTGGTGCAAGGAGAGGCAATAAAGGTTGATTTACCTTCGTATAAACTCCATACATTAAAGAAAGTGTATATTTAATATTGTCTACACCAGTTGGAAGAGTAATGCATTGACTTGCCCAGATAGCTTAATTTATGAATACTTGAGTTTAGCATGACATGAAGTGCAAGAATTTAGCCAATATTTGCCTCAAAAAAAAGCGCTTATGATCAATGTAAGTTAATTATTACTGCAAAGATTTCTAGTTTTAAATCTGACAGTTGTGTTGTATGAGTATATATTATTTTTCCTCCTGTCTGCTGCATTGCATATAAGAACTTGGGTATTATTTCCCTTGAAGGTGACCACTTGATGGATACCCATCTGCCCTTGATTCTCTGTATCAGAAAAGAAGGGAAAAACTTTTCTTGTGATCTTGTAGAAAGCATAAAGCTTCTGAAAAACTTTATGTGTATACACACACACATATATATATATATGAACCTTATCTATTTGAAAGCTGAAGCTCCATCTGTTCTATAGCGATTAGAAGCTCAAACACTACATGCATTTCCATTGTTGATGGAAATGACTGTAACACTTTCCTTATGAGCCAAGGCTGTAGTAACTGGAGCTGTTTAGTCTAGATAAGAGGAGACTGGGGGGGGGGGAATCTTATTAATATTTAAAAATATCTAAATAGTGGATATCAGGAGGATGAGGCATCCCTTTTTTCTATTGTATGTAGGGAGAAAACAAGGGGTAATGAGATGAAGCTGGAACACAAGCAGTTCCATTTAACCATAAGAAAAAAACAAAACAAAACAAAACAAAACAAACTTTTTTACCCAAGGTGAGGAATCCCTGGCACAGGCTACCCAGGAAGAGTTTGGAGTCTCCTTCCTTGGGGGTCTTCAAAACCCACCTGGATGGGTTTCTGTGTGACTTGATTAAGGTGAACCTGTTTTAGCAGGGAGGTTGGACTAGATCTCCAAAGGTCTCTTCCAACCCCTACCAGTCAGTGGTTCTATGACATTAAGAGTACCTGCAAGATCAATATAGAAAACCTTCTTTTAAGCCTCTACTAGATCAGCCAGTCTTTTAATAAAAGCCACCACCAAAATTTCATCTTTAACTTCAATTTTTTTTTTTTATTTTTTTTTTAGGACACCTAGAAAAACCTTTGGAGAAATTCTAAACCTATTTCTGAAACACTCAAAGTATATATGTCTCAATTCTACCATTCAACTGAAAACTAACTTAACGGCCCTTTCTTGCATAATCAAAATTGCCATACTGAACTGCTTTACAACACCAGCTTCAAGACAGTAACACTTCCATATGCTTCTAGAATCCCATCAGCACATACACTTTAAGGAGTTTAGTCCAAGATAACATATACAGTACTTCAAGTTGCTATATAATAATTGCTAAGCACAAGAACTTTCACCAATATGAATGATTCAGTACCTCACTGGCAACACAAGGAAATTGCTTCATCAGCAAGACCAATAACCATATTTTGCCTGATAGCATTTAATTTAAAAACTAAATTAAAAAATTCCAAGAAAAACAAAGCATGTTGATATTTAGCCTTCAGACGTGTCTAAATATAGGTTCTGGAGACATACCATAAAGAAACCAGTTTAACACGTTCAGCACTTATTTGGATACCTAGTTATAGAGCTCCAAGCACAGCAAATCATTCTCAACTGAAAGTTCATAAGTCTAATTCAGGTGTTTGAGAGAAGTCACAAGAAAGGACACACCCACACAGGATTTCCCACAGAGGTATGGCTTCTAGAAGGAAACAAAGTATACCTTCATTTCTGTTTCCAGCCAAGATAATCCTTAAGTAATTTTTCTCAGATGAGATTTAGACCTAAATATGTGAGAAGGAAGCATTCAGGATTCAGTCACAGGTCTTTAAATGTTTCTTTTCATCAGTCTAGAGACTTAACCACATAAAAGGTTCCCCAGCCCCGAGTTTTCTGACTTGCCTCAGCTGTTAGCAAAATGATAGTGGTTCCATCTCCACATGAAGGCAGCTGCTGATGGAACCTCCATCACCATATAAACTAGAAAGTAACCTCAGACAACTTAGTTTCTGAAAACACTCCAAGCTCCAAATTCTGCATCCATTTCTGATGGAGTTATTTTATGTGCACATTTTTCGCTCATTAGGTACCTTTGTAGCATTAAGAAAAAAAAAAACCACACCACATAGTTGGAGGCAGGTTATGCCCACATTGTCTTGCCTCAACCCTACGGCTCCCTTGTACCAGACATACAACAAAGCTTTTTTCTTCCATGACTTCTTCTCAGGACTTGCCATTTTAATCCCTACACTGAGCTTCAAAATGTGTTGTGGGTAAGGACAAGTTGTTACAAGAATACCTTGAGTACCTTTAGAGACTAACTATTACCTCCAATCTCTCCACAGTTAGGAAAGACTTCTCTGAAAGGCAACTAAAGTACTTGCCTCTACGGCACAGAGCAATGTAGGTATAGGAAACGGAGAAAGTTTTCCAGTTGCTCCCTGTAGACTTTCAGGGATGCATTAACATAACTTAAGGCTTGCTTTAAGCCTTAAAAAAGGCCAGACCATAAGACAAGTCCATAGGTCCATGCAAGAAACAAGTTAATGACCTGGTACATACAGGCAACTTGGCAGTCTGACATGTCAGTAGCACACATGCACACTGAAAATAATGAAATATACAGCTGCTTGAAACTACAAGTACACTTCCATACACTATCACATACTGAAACAGCAACCATCAAAAATCACAACAGTATACAGCCATGTTACACACAAGGTGCATAGACAGCAAGCACTCCATCGTCCCAGAAGAGATAACATTTTCTGTTCCAATGGCATAAGATGTGTCAGGCACAGCATCACTCCTGCTTACCTAAGCAAGAAGGTAAGGATTTTTTCTTTGTTGTCTTGCTTTGCAAATGCTTGTTTCACTTTAAGTTTTCTTCCCAGATGAGAAAAAGTTAACTACCTAAACAATTTAAAAGTTTAACATCACTTTACATATCTAGGACTTCCATGTCTTCATAGACAAGATATTCCAAGTATTCCTCAACGTATTTTCCTTAAAATACTTAATTTGATTTTTCCAGCCTTTTGGGGACTAGTGTCCATTTCTAACAAGTTAAATTTCTGATATTTTCAAGTAAATAGACAATAATTTAGTAATAAGTTTTTATGCTAGAAGTTTTATCATTCAGCTCCTGAAAGTATGTGTAGAGCATGCTTAAAATACCAAAGTACAATCATTCCTTTTCTGTTACCCAATTTTATAGCCATGCTCTTCCAGATAAAGTATTACATGAGTTTTAGTAAACACTTTTATAAGGAAATTCTATTAAAGTCCAGAAAGGTCCCATCACACCAAAGTTAAAGCAGAATCATTCAGTGTTAAAAACCAAATTTGTCTAAAAGTTGTCATTAGTGACACTCTTCTGGAGAAGCCAAGCTCAAGCGGTCATCTGTGACTTTTATCATCCCTACCCTTCAGGAAGCTGCATGTTCATACAGGCTGACAGCGATAGTTAGTGTGATCATAAAGCAGCAGCTAACACCACTCAGTTAGGAGCTTTATTAGATTAGATATAAATTTATGATACATAAAACCCTTAAAGTCTTCCGTCAATGATATTTGACTGAATTTCATCAATATGCTATACATTATGTTGTAGGCATTGCAGCATACCCATTAAACCAGTATGTTTGTCAAGAATATTGAAATAAACACTTCCCTACCATTAAGCTTCCTTTGTTTTGTATCTCTTTACCACAATGACTCATTCTTATCTCTTACTTATTTCACCAATTATTTGTCCTTTGATCAAAGAGTTCTAACACTTTTAGAATTTATCCAGGAAGAGATTATATCTCCATATATCAAGACAAAAAAACAAGAGCAATGCCTAAGGGTAGCATAAAAGTTTTGCTCCTGTATGAACATGCATGTAATCTGTTCAGCTTCTTTCCAAAGACTTCCTGCTGCAACCATGATAATTTCTCCGTGACTGATCAGTCTTGCTCCCAAGCTTTTTCAACTCCATCATTCAAGAAGTTACAACCTGGGTCCAAACTGAAATGCCTGAGTATTTCTAAAAAACACAAGTCTGGGCACAACAGTACCCTTCTTTCCCCTTCACTATTTCGCACCCTCTCCCCTTTGATTCTGCTACAGGAATTGGCATTACTTTGTACCTTATAACAAGAAGGCTGTTTCACCAGAAGAAAAAAACCCGCATAGGCGGTGTAACTTGTCATGCTCTATTTCATAGAATTATCGAATCACTAGAAAAGCCTCAGCTCATACATGAAATAAGTCACTTGGGAACCTGCTGCATAGTAATACACCGTGCAAAATCTATCATTTTGGCTACAATCACACTGTAAGTCAGCACAGTATCTGCATTATAATCTTCAGCTGATGACTGAACTACATAGTTAGTTCTTATATTGATTTAGATATAGAACCTTAGATGGCAGCATCCAGCTCTTTGAGGAAAGCTTTTTTATAATGAACTGTTAAGTAAAAACTTTGATCTATGAAAAATTAACTGCCTTACTATAACTAAAGTTTAGACTTTAATTCAGAAGCCTTTTAAAATGCATCAAAATCAATTCATAATTCCAGTACCATATTGCTTGCAGGGAAGTCACATGGAGCACAGTTTACCATAACATTTAGATCTCTCAAGAGATGTAAAGCTGTTTGTCTGCACACGCCAGAAGACAAAATTATCTGCATGACTTGTTGAAAGCCAGAAGATAGTTAGGATGATGAGTTAAAAGGGAATGACTATCACATGCTCAGATACTTTGTTATGTACTTCAATAAAGAGCTTTAGGGAATATGAACTACAGTGACTGTATGGAAACCATCTTCAACTTGGTTCTCTAACTAATAATTTCTGCATAAACTTGTTAAAATCCTCAGGTATTTAGAAATACAAGTGTGCATAGACATAGACAGCTACAGAACACACTCACAGGTTAAGGACTTCAACAATTTAAAGATCATGAAACAACTCGTACGGGTATTAAAATCCCCTTTATTTTAAAGATTAATGCTTAACTCAGATGCCAAGTTCTACAGGAGTCTGAACTGTTACAGTGGTTAAGCGTGGCCCAAACCTCACTAAGATTACTTCTCTTGATCTTGCTTTTGATTGGGAAAGGAGCCCCTTGGAAACATGAAAGTCTAAACACCAGATTAGACATAAGAGCTTGGAGTGCAAATTGCAAGGCAGTTCAACTTCCCTTTTTTCATTTCTACTAGGAAAAGACCAGTCAGTAGTTTCATACAAAAGTACATTGTGTTGTAAAATAGGAAAAATACTTCCATGACAGGAAAAAAATTAGTTCTTCAATTTATCAGCAATAGTAGCGCAAGCCTCCAGGGATTTATCAGCAGCTCTTAAACTCAGTCTTCGCGTAGCAGTGTCCAACATACACTAAAGGCGAGAGTAAAAAGAATATAGTTTTCTAGATCTTGAAATTAATGCATGAGTGTATTGATAGGTCTTCCCATCATGTAACTGGGTTCTGATTGCTTTGGCAAAGCCCACAGACTACTCCAGTCTCAGAAAGCAAGGGCTGAGAAGTTAAGCATGGCAGCTTGCCAAACCCCAGGACACTGGTAGTCTCTCCTCCTCAATCTTTGGAATCTCAGATTTGCTAAAATGTATCCAGAGCATTATATATATCTCCAGAGTATTACAGTAGCTTGTACCGATACTGCTAATTGATTTACAGAAAGTTAACTGATCCATTAAAAGAACATATCAGGAGAGAAAGCATGCCAACATTTTACTTGCTCTCCAAAACAGCACTTAGAAGACATTTTAGTTTGCCCTACAGGCCAGCAGCAAAAAGATCTGCTGTGTGTTCAGCACATGACAGTAAGAAGTAGGCTTTTTAGACTGAGGAATCATATCTGAAGTGTTTTAAGATAACCTTTAGAGCAGAAAGGCCAGAAGCTGATGTACAGATGGTCTGTCACAGGGTTGTAGCAGCCACATGTTAAGCTTCCTCTTTTCTGAGCTTCACGTGACAAAAGCATAGAGTTCATGGAAACAGCAACTAGCAGTTCTTACCCTATTATCTTCCAGTAGAATAATTTTAAACACTAGTATTTGAAATGAAGTGTACTTTTTCCCTATCCACGGAGACACTCTGAAAGTGGTGAATAGAGATGAAGAGATCTGCAAGTTAATACCTTGGCTGCACACAAAACTAGAAATGCAGTATCCACTTCATTAAGTAATCAAGTGGGCAGATTTCTTATTAGCAAAAAAAAAAAAAAAAAGGTGTTTTTTTTCTGTGACATTTAACAACACAGCATAAGCAAAGTTAACTATGATATGTATGCAGTCAGAGATATTAAAGAACAGTTTTGACTTCTATATAGGAAAGGAATAATGCATCGTTTGGACAAGTGAACAGAGCTTTATGCTTCCATGTGCTCAAAGTATCTTTCTGACACACAAACTCATGACTTGAACATAGAACTAAGCATAACTCAAGCCCAATTCCTTCACCCAACGTTGCAAGGATACAAGTTATTTTTAAATAAGCAGACAACTCCAAACATGCAAAGGTTGGTCCCTTTGAGGACAATTACAGCTACTTGAGTTACCTTTAACCTGTAAAGCCTGCTTAATAAACATAATCTATTTGAAAAGGATATGTATTTCCTTTAGAAGTGTCATGGTGCCATAACCATGTGTGACTTTAAGCTTTAATCATAACCAAGGCCATAAATGCCCAGACAAGCAAGACGGGAGAAACAGTATGAGCAGGAACCTTCTGGGAGCCCTAGAGTCAGGAGACAGAGGCAAAGCAACTTTGAGTACTACTGAACACCCTGGGCCAAGCTAAGACTCTGACAACATCAGCTAACATAGTCCATGATGTGTCAAAAGAGTTCACTCCCACATTGAGAACTCTCTCAAACGCAGTCGACAGGGACTGCAGGTAATAAAGAGAAGGAGAATGACAAAAACACAGACTTCAGTCTCTCACAGACACTTTCCTCCGCCAAGGCCGGCACCACTGGTAGCTGGGTTCACATGCCTCTGTCCCCTCATCCAGCAGATTAGCCCGCCCCTGGCCCTTACCTGCTATATCCCAAAGCTGCAGCCGCACCAGGGTCTTGCTGTCCCAGTTGATGACTTTGAGGGCGAAATCCACCCCGATGGTGGCCCGGTAGTGCTGAGAGAAGAGCTGGTGTACGTACCGCTTGATAATGCTGGTTTTACCCACTCCCAGCTCCCCGATCACCAGCACCTTGAAGAGATGCTCCCGGCTCTCGGGCACGCCAGACCCCGCTCCTTCCCCGCCGGCCATCCTCGGCCCTGCGGTGCAGCGGAGCGGGGCGGGGCGGAGCGAAGCGAGGGACGCCGCGGGGAGGCCGGGCTGACGGGGCCGCGGCTCTCACGCTTTCTCAACTTTCCCAGGCGGCAACTTTCCACGAACTTTCCCCAGCCTCCTCGCTACTGGGCCGGCCCACGCCGGGCGGGGAAGGAGAACTGAGGGGAAACGACAACAGCAAAAAAAA
>WBNH01006515.1:61623-79841 GCA_013401255.1 Urocolius indicus | reverse complement strand
GAGGCCTCTGCCATCCTAACAAGCATGGGGGTGAATGGGGGACACTGAGCGAGAGACTGTCATGGTGCTTCTGTGCTAGTTGGGCCAAACCATGACAAGTATGAACCTTAGACTAGTAGAGAAAGGTTATCTGCAAGAGTTTTCTGTTCAATTAATTAATCTTTATCATAGATAGACCTATCACAGATAGTCCTATGTTAGTGATATTCCTGGATACCCCAGGGTACCCTTCCTTGAACAGCCCAGATTGCAGGGAAGAATTTAATTTAGGATTTTTTCTGTATCTGACATAAGAAGTGGGAAATTATCTACTTTTTTAATGCTTAGAGTGAAACTAATAGTTTTTTTTTTTAACTAGAGTACTGCATCAAAATGTGATCTACTAGAGGAGGGTATGATAGGTTAATTGTACCGTTATTGTAGGAAGGTACAATGCAATTATCACCTCTGATTCTGATATAATATGGAAGTGTAGGTTCACAGTATGTTACAACCTATTGTAAAATCTCATGACTGCTATGAAATTAACCATGTTCAACATTGTAATTAGGAGAAAAAAATCTTAGTAGCAGTAGTGTTGGCATACCTCCAGTTCCTTAAAAATACCAAATTTGTTCTTCATAAATCCAGTGTTCTGCAAATTAAATATAAGTACATTCAAATTGATTCTGTCTCTTTGGGACTGGTTTATAATTGTGCAAAAGGTACAATATTAATTGCAGACCGCTTTGAAGAGCTACTCTGAGAATACACATCAAATTAGGAATCTGAAAATTCCATAATAATCTAACTTTTTATATTATTGTTATTTCTATGAGGCAAGGGAAACAAACGTCGGATTACATAAATTTATATGCATTGAGAATATCATCAAAGACTTGAAAGACAGGAAGTTCAATCTTTCTCTCAAAGAACAGGGAGAAATTTTTCCCCTTTCATCATTACTAACCAACATTTATCTTGCCTAGACATAAATCTAATGGTGAAGGCTTCAAGGCAATCCATAACAACATTCACATCCAGAATAGAGGCTATTGCCTGGGCACCATTGAGGACACACATGTTGCAGAACTAACTTGTTTTAAATTGAGTCTCAAATGTTCTAAGTGCCTAGAAATTGCAAGGAAGACAATGATGATTTTTGCTTTTGTACTGACAATAAGGACATTCTTATATGCCTCCTTGTCCTAGAGAAATACATGATCTTTTCTGAAAGGGAAGCAATTGACATTTACAGCCAATTAACAATATGTATTTTCAGTTTATTATTGCAAATTCTGAATGTTGTTTTGTCTGTTATCAGAAAGAACAGCAGGCTACATTACATTCCCTATTCACTGCAAAATAGTGAGGAAAAAATGCACAGTTCCTGTACTTGGTTGGATTTTGTTATTAGCTATAGTATTCTTACACTGTAATTTTAATTCTGTGTTCTCTGCAACCAAATATGATTGTTAATAGCCATATTCTAAGGAATATCTAGAAATAACGAGGAGGCCTTGAAATGATGCTTTCCCTACCCACATAACACTATCACTTAAATGAATGCTTCCAGAAAAGCCTCAGGAGTACTATGCGCAGGATGGATCACCTCAGATTAGGTGAAATAATGATGCTTCATAGAAACCTTTTTTAGCTCTTTGTACCCCAAGCTATGCTAAAAACTCCAATGAAGTATTGTCCTTCAAATCCATTAGTAGTCATTGGATGCTTTCCTCCATGAAGAAAACTGAGACCAGGGGGAATTGTGAGGCCAGCCTGCTAGAGATCTATGACAGAACAGGGCATATCTAATGAATCCTCGCCTGAAAGATGCAGAGCTATTGTTCATTTAAAGAAGCAAAAGACAAAAAGTGGCTATTAAGCTAAATGAGTCATGCCACACTATTATGTGAACGTATATGCTGTTTCTAAGGTGTAGGGATGAAAGAATCTGTATTAAGGAGAGAGTAAAAAAGCCATCAAATAGCAGGAGTGCTGATATTTTGCATATTCTACTGAACTAGGAGGCAAAAGACGAGCCTCTCATTACTCTCATGAGTTGTTTATAACAGTGATCCTTAGAGTCCTTGACTATTTATTGCCAACTTTCTCAACTTTTCATGGACCACTGGGTATTCTTTGTCTCAAACTTTTAACTGAAGACACATTGTTTTGACATTTTCAAGGACGCCAGTGTGCTGTGGACTATAGTTATGTAGTCATTAATACAAAGACAAATAGATCACAAAGCTCTTGCTGCCTCCTGGGAGTATAAAAGACAAATTCAAATTTTAGTCTGAACATATGTGTCAAAATGTTGGCATTTTCAAATACCTATACTAGCAATATGGGTGAGATAACTTCCATGACTTTGCATCACATAAGAAAATTCTTAGCATTTGCAGCCAGAGTTCAATATATGTTACAGAGGTTTAATTCCTTTGTACACAGAAATAACTTTACTGATAATTTTAAGCTGTTTGATCCAAAATCTGGAGCAGACTTTTTTCATGTGATATTAGATATCCAGTCACAAGTTCACTTCAAAGTGATCAGGTGAAAGGAAGTCCATACAATATCTGACTCTGAGATACCTGCATGGGCAGGGTGGCACAGAGGTTGTTACTGGGGACAGCATTGAGAGCTGCAACCGAAGAGGCAGGATAGAAAAGACTGGACAGTGAAGAGACCTGGAAGCAGGAGCTGAAGCTACTTACTCAGTGCAATGAACATCTTAAAAGGGACATCGCGGGACACTGACCTGTATGTAGTCAGGGCAATGATCTGAAGCCCTGGGGGTGTTAATCAACAGGCAGCTTAACATGAGCCAGTATGTACCCAAGTGGCCAAGAAGGCCAATGGCATTCTGGCTTGTATCAGACATAGTATGGCCAGCAGGAACAAGGAAGTGATTGTCTCCCTGTACTCAGCACTGGTGAGGTCATACCTTGAGTGCTGTATTCAGTTTTAGGCTCCTCACTACAAGAAGGACAATGAGGTGCTGGAGTGTGGCCAGAGATGGGCAACAAAGCTGGTGAAAGGTCTGGAGAACAGGTCTTATGAGGAGTGTCTGAGGGAGCTGGGGATGCCTGGAAAAGAGAAGGCTGAGAGGAAATATGATCACTGTCTACAACTACCTGAAGGTGAGTTGTAGCGAGGTGGGGGTTGATCTCTTCTCTATAGTAATGAATGAAAGGACACGATGAAATGGCCTCAAATTGTGCCAAGGGAGGTTTAGATCAGGCATTAGGAAGAACTTTTGCACTGAGAGGGTTATTATGCATTGGAACGGGCTGCCTAGGGACGTGTCAGAGTCACCATCCCTGGAGATATTCAGAAGACGTGTAGATGAGGTGCTGATAGATATTTAGTTAGTAATGGGCCTGGCAGTGTGAGGTTAGTGGGTGGACTCAGCATTCTTAAAGGTCTTTTCCAACCTAATGATTCTGTGATTCTGTGATCTCAGCAAGCCAGTCATTTTCTCACTTGTGATTCCATTTCTTGAATTCACTTATTGACAGAGAATAATATTTAGTTTCACATTTAGTGTTTTCAAACTTAGCAGAAAATAAACCCAAAAAGAGTCCTAATCTGGTTTTCCAATTTAAAAACAAAATGGTAACTATTAAGAAACAAAACTTTACTACACAAACATCGTACTACTTTTTAAAGTAGTACACACACTACTATGTGTATATTTTGTTAAACATTGGATTAAAAACTACATTTGTTCTGAGTGTGGAAATGAACATCTTCCATTAAACATAATATGTGGCTACTAATTTATCTATCTTGTATGAAGTCAGATGATAATGGTGAACTTTTTCTTGCTGCTTCTGTGTTTCTTACTACATTTCAATGAAAAACAGGTGTACAAGTTATCAGATTCACTGCATTGTTCTAGAGATATGATGAGGAACCAAAAAAATAAATTGACTTGATGGATGGAATAATTATTGACAGTTATATTAATGATTATACAGTCCTCCCCTTTTTAATAGTATCACAGATGTCACTGAGATGACTAGCTGAAACAGACAGACTATACATGAAATTTTAAAAGTTTTCTTGCTGATTTGCTTTAGAATAAACATTTGAGTTGTATTAAAAATGAGGAGGACATTTTATCAGTTAGAAAAAACAATGTTGTCCTTAAAATCACTCATCTTATTTCATTGGCTCCAGCTTTTCATGGGGAATCTTACCACTTTCTGCTCTTATGTTGGTATTAACATCCCTGCCTCCAACTCTCAGAGACATTTTATTAGATGATGTGGAACAGAACAAATTGAAACTGGCAAATACTTCCAAGATATTTGTGTTAAACATCAGCTTGTGTAAAACAAGTACGAATAAAATTTTGATTAAACGAATTTTATTTTTATAGAAGACTAGACAAATCTGGAATCTACTTGTTGATATATATAAATTTTCACCTCATTTGTATAATTTACATGAAACTCTAGACCTGCATTTCATTGTCTGTCTGATTATCTGTGTCGGATAATCAACTTGAGTGACCACGGTTCTCCAGTCACTGGTCTCCCTGGTGAGCCAGGTATCTTCCTCAAACAGGTGAGAGAGAAAGTCAAACAGAAATTTCTGTAGCTGAACCATCAGTCAGTCAAGACTACATGTAACATTTTAATATGGAGATAAAGGGTAGGTACTTCATCACTTCTACCAGGTAAAGAAAACAGAACAATGCTGCTGAAGCTAAGTTTAAAATGACAAGTGGGATCATGAAAATCTAGAAGGTATCTACAAAGTGAAATAAAACTATGCATGTCTAAATTGAAAAAGTTTACTTTCTCTTTAGTCATAGAGGCTAAGGTTTGTGATGGATCCCCATGGAATCAAGTGAGACTGAAGGCTGAGGATGCTTCAGGGTCCTGACAGCTCTTTGTAGGTGACAGCCCTCCAGTGTTGGGCAGATTAGTACAGGCTCTAAATAGCTGATAACAGACCATCGTGTCATTGCCAGTGCAGTCAGAGCGAACATCAAGGATGGCCTATCATGGAGCTCAGATGCTTCTCTTGAGTATGGCTACAGTATCATACCATTCCCAGGTCACAGAAGAGCAGTTCATGTCATGCACATATGTGATGAGAATGTCTGGATTTTCTTGATGCTTTTGAATATCTGGAATGATAAAAGTGGCATTATTCTTTTTTTATGCTTGGTTTTATTTTTCACATACAGGGTATTAGACTATATTTAACTTTGCAAAGCATTGTTGGAAAAGAGATTCTCAAAATGTGAATCGAGAGTGAAGATTCACAAGAATTATTATGGGAGAGTCAGATGCACTCTCTTTCAAGGACTGATGACCTTGAACTACTGAGTGTATCTGTGAAGCTTCTTGATCTGGCTACTAAATGGAGGTGGAGGCCTCAACTTCTTTTCTCTGAAACAAGATTCCTATTGGAGAAACATTGTACTGATTCACCCAGAAGCACTGCTCATCAATCTGATCGTGTTCATCAAATTTAGGAATGACATAATCTGGATAATACTTATAGATCTTTACACAGATGTATACAGCATCACACATATAAATGACACTACCTTGTTGTAGGAATGCTCCTTTCTAGTTTGAATACCATCTTCATTTTAAGCTATCTTTCTTACAGAGTAAGTTTAGGTTTGTCTCCATTGGGGGGGTCATCTTAAAAAGTGTCCCATATCTCTGTGTTGGGAAAAGGGGCATTATTTATCACAGACACTAGCCAGTCATTGAGAACATGACAGGATTTCTGTAATGGTCTGAATTTTGTGTTGTGACAGGAAGCTTTAGATGAACTTCATGGCCATGTAGGAATTAAGTTATCTTTTTTTGAGAAGGACATTTTAGGGAGAAGTGCTTTTTTTTGTGGGACTGAACCAATATTTAGTATATGACTAAGTGGGAAGTCCAGCAGTTTCTTATAGAATGTTGATGACAACATCCTGTGAAAGGAGCCAACGAGGAGGAGTGTGTTGCTGGACCTTGTACTGACAGATAAGGAGGGTCTGGTGGAGATGTTAAGGTTGGAAGCAACCTTGGCTGCAGTGACCATGAAATGATAGAGTTCAAGATACTGTGTGGAAGAGGCTGGACACCAAGAGGGATTGTGACCCTGGATTTCAAGCAAGCTGACTTTGACCTCTTCAAAGTCCTACTTGGAGGGATCTCATGGGATAAGATCCTACATGGTAGAAGTGCCCAGGAGAGCTGGTTGATCTTCAAGTGCTACTTCTTCCAAGCCCAGGATCAATGTGTCCCCACATGTAGAAAAGTGGGGCAGGAGGCCTCCATGGATGAACATTGGGAGGATGGATGAAAAGGAGGCAGGAGGCAGAAGGCTTCCATGGATGAACAAAGACAGAAAGCAGCTATCTGTAAGAGGTGGAAACAGGGCCTGATTTCTTTGGAAGAGTATAGGAACATTGCCAGAGCATGCAGGGGTGCAAACAGGACAGCATATCCCTTTTAGAATTAAACCTGGCCAGGAAATTTAAGGAAAACAAGAAGAGGTTTTTCAAGTACATGAGCAGCTAAAGGAAGATTAGGGAGAATATGGGCCCACTGCTGAATACAGAGGTGACAGAGGTGACATCTGGTGACAGAGGATGCAGAGAAGGCTGAACTACTGAATATCTTCTTTGCTTCAGTCTTTACAGCCCAGACCAGCAGCACAGGAGGATGACCTGGACAGCACAGGACTTGCCCTGAGTGGAAGAGGAAGAAGTTAAAGACTTGTTGGGAAAATTTAACACTCATAAGTCAATGGGACTTGATCAGATACATCTGAGAGTGATGAGGGAACTGGCTGATGTGATTGCTAAGCTGATCTCTATCATATCTGAACAATCATGGAGGGCAGGCAAGGTGCCTGAGGCCTGGAGAAAGGTCAATGTCACTCCAGTCTTCAAAAAGGGCAGGAAGGGTGACACAGGAAACTACAGACCCGACAGCCTCACCTCCATCCCTAGAAAGGTGATGGAACAATTAATCCTGAATGTTGTTAGTAAACATATGAAGAGAAAGATGGTTATCAGGAGGAGTCACCATGGATTCACCATGGTGAAATCCTGTTTGACCAATCTGATAGCTTCTACGAGTGCATAACCGGCAGATGAGGGGAGAGCAGAGGATATCATCTACCTTGACTTCAGCAAAGCATTTGACAGTGTCTCCCACACATCCTCATCAGAAAGCTCAGGCAGTGGCTTGGATGAGTGGACAGTGAGGTGGACTGAGAATGGGGAGAAGTTGGAACGCAAAAAGTTCCATCTAAATGTAAGAAAAACCAACTTTACTGTGAGGGTGACGGAGCCCTGGCACAGGCTGCCCAGGGAGGGTGTGGAGTCTCCTTCTCTGAAGCTTTTCAACACCCACCTGGATGCATTCCTGTGTGACCTGATCTAAGTGATCCTGCTTCTGCAGGGACATTGGACTAGATAACCTTGAAAGGTCCCTTCTAACCCTACCATTCTATAATTCTATGATTCTGTGATTCTGTGATTGTATGATTTTATGATTCTGTGAAGTTACTTTGAGGACATATGTTAAAAAATGAAAGCAAATAAATAATGTGGAGACTAGACTACTCTGTGAATTTGTTGTGAAGGATCAGAGACATCATGAATAATGTTCTGTCACAAGAAAAGAAATTAAATAAAGGCACACTGCTCTAAAAAAAATGCAGCACAAAATGATCAATGTTTGCTAAACAGAAAAAACCTAGTATTTTTACTCAGAGATATAATTTTTTAGATTGCTAAACAGCTGCTTCAAAAGAAATTACAATTTAAAAAGGGAAGCAAAAGTCTGAATGCTCTCTTTCCTTTCCCTTCATATTTATTCAGCTTTTCCTAATGAAAATGGGTTCTAACTGGAGTCAGAATACAGACCTGTTTTGGTATCATTAGGAGATAAATCTAGTCTTAAATCATCATAATTCCTCATGATATCAATATGAGTTCTATATGAAGACATACAGAAATCAGATTCAAAGCAAGAAAGAGAATTTATATATCTTTTTTTTTTAAGTAAATAGAAAACATCAAATTTATGCCTTGTGGTGTTTCTGTTAAAAAAAAAGAGGCCAGGATTGGATATGGGCCAACATTTCAGAGCTGGATGTGGAATGTGTAAGTGAATTTAACTGCATAAACCTTCCCTTGTGAACTAAGGGTAGTTTCCATTTCCAGCACTGAAATTAGTTAGCAATGTAACAGGAGAATGTGGTCCGGGTATACACAAAAGAAATCTTTTAAATTCTCTGCACTGCTTATTTACAAAAAGCACAATCAATGATATAGCATGAGCCTTCAAATACTAAAACCAGGTTGCATGAATAATTCATAGAAACATCTTCAGTAGTACTCTAAAGAGACCAGTTAGGTCCACCAGACAAATAAATTTAAGTTTTTAAAAGTCCACCAGCAACTTACCTACTTCTAGCTGGAGACGACACTTTGTTTTGGCCTGAAGCACATTTGATTATCCTTCTGGGTTAAACACAATAGGGAAGAGGATTGATTAATTAATTATGCACTGACTCTCATTTATCATAACCTGATGACTCTTTTTTGTTTTTGTGAGTTATTGTTACTTTGTGCTATCCTCACATCTGATAGCAGAGGATATACCCACACTAAAAGATTCAAAATAATCACACTGCCACAAGGAAGACATCAGTATTCAGGTAAAATTTTCTTGAAAGAGAAAGAAGGAATAGACAGCTGATTGAAACACATGAGCTTTTCATTTAATTCAAAGACATGAATTGCTTTCTCAATACATACTATGGATCTCCGGTTCCACAGCTCCAAGACAAGTTCATAGTTTGTAATGGCTTAAGTAGAAGAAGATAAAGCGGGCTGATACTAACTTGAGTTACCTGAAGGTTTTCTAGAATGTTGTCTTCAGGTACCCAATGGGTTCACATGCAAATGCATTGCAATTCTGAGCCTAAATCCCAGAAAAATTGACCCTTCCATCATTGTCTCCTTCAAGATTTAATTAAAGAAATTCTATGTAAGAACTGCACAGTAAGAACTTGCACTAGTGGTAGTATTTCCTCTGCATTTACAATAAAAACATTATTTTTCCTGACTCTGGTCCTGACTAATTTTTGGTTGGCATCCAAGAGAGCAGAGTTAGACATCCCAATGAACTGTTGAAATATCAGATCTGGCAGTCAGGCAAGGTAATTTTTTTTAATAGTGCCTTCTTCTCAGGGCCATTAGCAAAGCTACAATATGTAGTGCTTGTTTTGGTTTATTCTAAAAATGTTTCCCCATGTTTTTAAAGCCCTGTACAATTGACATGACTGAGACACTCAACATTACACAGAAAATTGCACGTTTTAGCTTGAAAATAAGGACAAAATCTAAAGATATTGGCAGTCCAGGCTCCTCGTGTCTCTAACTGGACAATGGTCATTAAGAGTCTCCAGCTATACTTTGGGTACTGATTACTCATGGATCTATATTTGCTAAAATAAACTTGAAGGCTACCTTTCTGCATTGGTGTCAGTCTTTAGCTTACTATAGAGATGAATTCCACAACACCACAACTTTAACTAATGAGTGGTAAATACAGTGGTTAATATTTTTCTTTCAAAAAACTCAGTACTGTTCTTGTCTTTTTTAATAGAGATGTCAAGAGCCACAAGACAATCCTAGTATTTTTAAATTACGTTGTTAGGAAGGTTTTGAGTTTGTTGACTATTGTTTTTTTGTCTCCTGTTGTTTACTAATGATATAGAAGCAGCAAAAGCTGAACGCTCCAATTTTGCCAAAATCCATTCCTTTATGAAGAGCAGATTCGGGGATATTTTCATTAGAATATACCACCATCCAGATGATTTCAGAAGTGGCAGTAACTACCTAACTAGAAAATATAACTGTGGAAATGACGAAAACCTTGGCAGAAGCAGCTTTTACTGAATTTACTTGAAAACAAAGTAGGCTTTTTTTTAATTTTCTTTTCCTTTCTGTGTATAAGTGCTTTGAAGCAAACCCGTTTAACAAGCTGAATGCTTATGTCTGAAAGCTCCAATGAAACTCCAATTGACTTCAATTTGGCTCATATGTTTGCAGCAAAGGAGAAAAGCTTGGGAGAATGACCTTTACTTATTCCCTAGAGTGTAAACAATTGAGAGATAGAAATGAACAGATCCATTTTCTCCATAGAAGCCTTCTTCTCCTCCTCTCGCTACGTACTGTGTAATGAATGTGCAACTCATATTGATGTCGATAGTAATTATGCACATGCACTGGAAGGGAACGAAATTTTAAATTGGTAACTCTTCATAAGATCTTATTACAAATGTTCTACAGGCCACTGTTCAATTTGGTGAGTTAATAAGCATTAGTCAAGCTCCTGTCGGGGAAGCAGCAATAATACAGATAAAATGTTTAATAGAAACTTCTTGCTTAAATGCTTTCCAAAAAGAGAAGAGTTTAGCTAAAATATATGTTTTATAATAATTTTCTTTTATTTTATATCTCTATTATTCAGTTCAGGTTTACTCAGTGAATACCATCAGATGTGAGAAGACTATTCAATCATTGGATTAATAAAAATTTCATACAAAAAGCAAGGTGAGAGAATACAAACTTGCATGGTTAACCATTCCATTGAGGAAATGTATAAGCAATCTTTATTTTACCCCATAATTAATAATGCATCGTGTTATAGTTATATGATTGTATATCACTTCCTGAATAGTACAGTTTTCTTTAACAAGGTTTAAATGCTGGTATATGCAGTTTTTCTTGAGCTATCTATTATTCTGTGTATGCTAGAAAGAATCCAAGAATATCATCTATAGAAAAATCATATAGCATGTAAATGTCACTCAATAAATTTACAAATAGATTGCTCTTTCTGAAACACTGCTCCTCTTTGTATCTCAATCAGTCTTACAGGTGACTGAGATGTAACTCAGCAGCATTTTAATTTCTCTAGGTCCCAAAAGCATGACTCTACCACAGCATGTACTACTGTAATAGGTGAAGAGATGCTCTAAAGAAACAGTCATAGCTCTAATATTGCTAATGACTTAGAGCATACCTTGCAGATGTTTCTAGTCACAGAGAAAACTGACTATGAATGTGCATATCAATAACATATAGACTATGAGTCTGGAGTCTTTGGCTCTTATCTGCTGTTGAAGTTTAACAAGACTCTTTTTCATGGGAATATCCAGATTCTGCTTGCTACCAAACAGCTACAGAGCTAGCAGTGTGTCACTGAAATGCAGAAACTGAAATCTCTCCCTTTCTGTACTACATCACAGAAATGGAAGAGATCGTCAGATGAGATAGAAAAAGTGTTTTCCCTCTCAGTAGCCAGAACTGTGTAGAAGATGGAGGGAAAGCACTCATGCACCCACACATTCACACATGCTTGCTCTTGATACTCCTCGCTAGTAAACGATAGAGAAAAAAAAATAGAAGTGAGAGACACTTTTGTGGTGTGGAAACTGCAGAACAAACTTCTCAGAACAGACATTGGTATTGGTTTTGTAATGTTGGTACATTATTGCACTCGATGCTGTAGTGACAGTGTGTTGTTCTGTTGCTAAAGAACTTTGCAGTGCAAATTCCTTGGGTAAGAGTTCAAATACCACCTGGGAAAAAAAGTAATTCCCCCACATAGACCTTTTTTTTTCCCTTTCTTTTTAACATTTGTTAAAGCATTTGTTGTTAACTACTGAAAATGTATATGTGTCTGCATTTCAGATTTCCTAGAGGATAGTTAATCCTGGTAAGGTAGAACCAGCACAAGCATTACACATATAATTATCTAAATCATTTAGTACTATGATTGTTTTTATTCTGCTCTTCACAAAGCTTATAAAATTAAAAGATCAGTTTAAAGAAGCTCTTGTAATTAATTTTTAAATGAATTAAGCTGCACAGCTTTTCCTCAGTCTGCACACATGATTATACCACCCCAGATCTCAGTATCCTTATGGCTAGATGAGATGTCATATTGTAAAGTCTATTTTAAAATGTTATTTTTAACAAGCTTGATAAGCATTAAATGGGGTAATAAATTGTTTTGTTGCAAGCCAGGAAGAATGCATACTTGATTATATATAAAAGACTAAAATTTACAAAATAATGCCATCAGAACAGAAGTATGCTCAACTTACACGCATTAAGGGAAGCCATGATTAAACTGATTATGATGTGTAGCATTAGTCATTGTTGCCATACAATTCTGCTGTCTGCCAAAATCTCTAATCTACAGTAGAAGTAACATATTTCATTCATCTAGTTAAATATAATAGAGAAGTAAAATTTTCCTATATATATAGCTCAAAAGCAAGTGTTCACTAGATAAATCATCTTAACACAACGACACATTTTCCTAGTTATCCTATCAAACATGAATTAGAGGATTCTTTTTCACAGTTCTTTCTTGCTGCTGTTTGTGACAGAACTTAGGAAAACTGAAATGCTAAAGCTGAATGAATGTTGATCAGACATTGTTGGCTAGCAAATTCTAAGAAATGAGTGGCCTTTTTATTTCTTTGTGTCTCATAGCTGTGGTTAGCTCAGATAAAGTACACAAAGGAGGCAGGGAGGAGAAGATATTTACACCAAACTTGTTGAGCAAACACAAACATAACTTAGTTCATATCACTCATTTTTCCATTGAGTGTCCCCACATAGTAATTTCAATATGCATGTGAAGTATTCAGCAGAATTTGTAGCTGATGATGTTTCCGTTCAAGTGAGATTAAAACAAGAGTTTAGACTCTCTTCAAGTATCTCTTCCTGGCCTCTGCATGAAGGTGGGCAATGGACAGAACCCTGTCAATTCATGCCAGCTTCTCTGCCTCCTGGCTATCATAAAATGAAGCAGCACAGTGCAGAGAGGGAGAAATCTGCTGCTGGAATGGGTCTGGAACCACTTCTGGCTACTGAGGTCCTTTCCGCTAAGACAGCCAGTAATTCCCAGTAAGGAGGTTCTTATTTCACAAGTGAACACTTAAAAAGCAAGGCACCAGTTTAAAGCTGGTGAAAGGGTTCAATTTGGATACTTTCTTGAAATACATGATGTATAACATATGTCTTCAGGATTTTAAGTAGTGTGACAACTGAGTGCTAATGAATTTTTCAGATTCATATTGAAATTGCCAGAATGCAATATAAAAGGCAGGATGAGAACAATTTTGTGATGTTTCTGACTACTGCTGTTTCTCCTGGAATAGTATTTGTCAGTCCTTTCCAGTATGAACCACATACTGAGACTTGAAGGTCAAGGACTAAGTGAGTAGCTGATTTTAACCTTTCTTGCTTTAAAAAGGGACCTGGACAGCTTGAAGTATATATATAACTTTATATTAATATTTTCCCCTTTTTTTCCAATGTTATCTTATTCCAGTTGTCAGAAAGCTTCATTTTATTTGTGTGAAATGTTCCCTTATTCTGTGATGGCTTTCCTGGTACCATACAAGTAGCAAAGTGTTATCAGTAACCTAAACAGGCCTCATAGCATAGGAAGATATTGAGAAAAACAGGAATCTGATGGTAATGCCAAAAACCAAAAGCTGAACTCACCTGAGCCAACTGGTAAAAATGATGTAGCTCCCTATGTAACAACACCGTAAAACTATCAGGTCTTTAATGGCGAACAAATCTTTAAATGGGATTGAGTGTATTCTTTATATCCTATCTTTGTGGTGTAGAAAAACTATACTGGGAAATGAATTTATGAGGCACTTCAAAATACAAATATATGCATATACTATAAATTACTATATATGTAATATATATACCTCCAAACATTCGGAAAAATAAATTCATATGTAGGAAGCAAACTCAATACAAAAATATCTTTACAATACTTAATTTCATTCAATTTAAATTTACTATGCTCTCTTTACAGCTATACTTACTCTTATTAAAAGGAAAAGAAAAGCTATATAATAGAGAACATTAAGGATTTTTCTTTAAGTTTAGAGATACGTGGGCAACTAAAATGAAAATACAAGAAAGAACGTGAAAATATTTTGAATATATGCAACATGGATCTGTATGTACAAATTCTTTGTTATATCAGCTAATATTCAATATAAAAACGCTTGAAAGACATTATTTGTTTCCATATCAGATGCCTGAAAAACTAGCTATTGCCTTGGCCTAGCATAAGGTTATCACTGCCATTCACTAAAAAATAATCCTCCTTAACATAATTCTCAAAATCAAAGAGAAACAGGATTTCTTTTTCATTTTTTTTTATCATTTATACAGTTCATTATGGTGCAGTTCAAAAACCAGGACAGTTGGTTTCTTATGCTGAGCTCATCATGCAGTCATGTTAGATTACCTTCAGGTTTTTGTTTTGGCTTTTTTTACCTTCACTATAATTGGACATTTTAAATAGTCTGTAGTCTTAATTCACTTATATTTGGCAGTATATCGAAATACACTGAACATTGTTTAACAAACATCCAACAATTATGATAATCTGACATACCATTTTGAAAGTTATATTGAATTTTCTCTCCTTATAGACACTAATTGCATATTTGAAGTGATGGATTTTGTTGCCTCAGAAGCATACTTCTGGATCACTTATTTATCATAATTTGAGAAAGTGGTATGACCTTATTTCTTCCATTTCTTACGTTTCCAAAAATGCACACACAGTGCAAACAAGCATAAATCATGTACCATCAACTAACTGCTATAAAATCACTTACATGGAAACAGGGTGACTCTGTCCTATTTTCTGTCCAGTAGTTAGCACTTAAGAAACTCAGGTGGAATACAGAAGTGACTGAATTAGTTCATACGTGGAATAATATACCATATTTAGTACAATTATTATGCTTTGATATGGTTAGGGATCCAAAGGAATGTGTTATTTCTCTTCGCTGGAAGAGCAGCATTTCCCTCTCATTTTTCTTCATATCCCTGCATCGTTCTGCTACAAGACTCCCAATCCCATCCTGGGTGGAAGTCCTTGATACCCATTCATTTGTCCCACTTCTGTTGGCAGAAATATGTTTTCTGGGTTAACAAATGGGTGATGCTGAAGAGAACCACATTCCCCACACCCATGCAACTCAATCTACAGTTTATCCACAAAACTGCTGCATATGAATGGTTGTACATCTCATAGCTGTGGCTCTTGCACAGGAAGGGTATACCAGGAAGCACTGTGTACATCTAGGCAAAGTGCTTCCAAATGCTCCCCCCTGCTCTGCAGAGCTGTGATTCACCCCTCACCATCGGCTCTGTGTTTTATAGACACTATTTAAATGTGGGTGAATGAAAACCTAGAGACTTACAGTACTCAACTGTAAAGAGCAACTACTTGTTTTGTTTTGTTTATAAATGAGAGAAGGATGAGGAGTGACTGTGTTGCAAGAATGACTGAAAACAAAAACTTTTTCACATGAATTAATTCATTGAAAAGTGGTGAACAATGCACTGAAATCTGACCCCCCCACCTCCTTATCCCAGCCCCTCCCAACACAGATGGGAGCTTGACCTGGAACCATCTGATTAGAGAAAATGATTGCTTTGAGCCCTCAGAGTTTCAAGAAGAGAGCTGAGCGACTGATGCTGTTACGTAAGTTAGTATCAGTGGAGCATTATTTTCAACCCTTAATAATTAAGTTTTGTTTGACACTTCCCTGTAACAACCATGCTCAGTAACATGTCACTGAAGCCTTTAGGCATTTGAAGGTTTAAGGAATGATGGAGTAGATACTCCAGATTTTCATTATTACATCTATCATCACGTTTTTACGACCCTTACCCTAACAGAATGACGGAGTAGATACTCCAAATTTTCATTGTTACATCTATCATCATGTTTTTACAACCTTTATCCCAGTAGAGGCAGGTTATATTGAAGAACTTCCTGCAACTTTTGCTTAGCTTAAGGATACACTTGTTTAGCATTTCAAATAGCCACAAAAAGGCAGAAAATGGCCACCAGCAGCTAAATCCTGGAAAGCAGACTTTCTGGCAGATTTTCTCTATTTAGAAAAATTACAGAAATATTCAGTTACTTTCTGAAAAGGTAATGAACATTTATAGGTCTTTAAAACTATGTCATGTCACAAAAGACACGTTGACAGCCTCACTGGAAAGATACCTGCTGTATTCTGTGACTTCTGCGGCAGGATCTCTGCAAGCAGTCCTGAGATTCCCCATACTTTTAAGCAGGTGGCAGTGTAGGTTAAAGAGACACAGATTTTTCCTGCAGCTGATAGAAACTGTTGCTTTCCAATTTCTCCCGTTTATCTTAACCCAAGGTAACAATATACAGCAGTGTTATTGGGTTCCTATCTAGATGGGAACAGGCAAAAATTCTGAAAAGTGCATTTTTGTTGACTCCAAACTATTGCATTATTTCCAGACATAGCTTTGTGAGCTTTATTTCTCAGAACGAGACACTGCAGTAAGAGATGTAACACAGCCCCTGTTCTTTAACACATTAGTAGGAGGACATATTTCTGAAGAGGTTAGAGGATGCTATAGTGTGCTGATTCAGCATTGGTCCTTAATGTCTATTGTTAAACTTTCCCAGTTTTAACAAAAACAAATTATGTGGCTTTTCTTCTGCCATTTCCACCCCCCCCCCCAGAGATGTCCTACAGTATTAAACTAAAACAAATAAACAGAATGCAATAACTAAGCTTAATTTAATGAACAGTAAGTGGCTTTGATCTCTTGCTAACATGGGAACAGTAGAATTCTTTTTCAAAAGCAATTTTTAAAGGTATCTGTGAACATGGTAAGAGTATCTGTCATGAAGAGGCAGGGTTTTTACTTGGAGATATGAGAAATGCATGTGCGAAAATACTTCTATGGAAGTGATAGAATGTTCAGGTGGACGGATTCTGTGACAGGAGAATATAGCTGGACCTAAACCAGAAGAAAGAACAGTAATTTGTTTATTTTGGGCATGCACGTGGATAAAAAAGACAACTTTTTTTGCAGCAATTGCATTTCAGATTGCTGCAATAGATTTTACTCTGATTTATACAAAATTAAAGATTTTTTTTTCTAATGGGAGCCAACTGAACTGATGAGGAAGCATTCAGCTTCTTTTCAAGGTGTTGCAGAGTACACATAACCACAGAGTAAACAGTGGTGGGAGGGACAGAGAGAGGGAAAACCACGGTGTTAGCAGAGGGAAAACCACAGTGGTAGGAGAGAAAAAAAAGCATTTTATATTCCCTGAACACTGCAAGATGAGATTCCCCAGCTGACCATCTAAAGCCATGTTACAAAAATGCTTAAATGGTTGTAGTGTATTGAGCAGAGTTTACATCATTCATCATATGTGCTTCAGACGGGAAAGTTATTCTCTTCTTCTTTTTGAATGGTGTGACTTTCCAGTGACATCTTGGGTTTAATATGTGGAACTGTAACTGAGCAATTAAAGTTGTGGGAGCATTAGGGGAAGGACATGGGACTGGGTATTTGGAAAACATCAAAGCTGGGCCTCACCTCTACTCCATCACTGAGTCTCTGCAGGCTCTTAGGTAATTACACACCATGTTTCGAACTCCTTGTTAAAAAAAAAAAAGAGAATTATCTCCTTCTAACGTCTTGGAGCTTGGAGGGGAAAACATCCTCTGGTCAACTGCCTGTCATTATCTTCTTTACACTATGAAGAAGAGGAAAAAACCCAACTGCAATTGGAAACTACACCATCTTCCCTCTTTGATTCCTCCACAAACTCCCCACAGGCTGCTCTTTCCTCTTCCTCCACCTCCTCAAACCCACTAAGGGTCTTTAAGGAGCAGAGGGGACAGCTCCTATCGTGTGGCCACCCTTCTCTGCGCTCCTCCCTCAGCAAGGGGGTGCAGGGACTCCTTCCTCCCTCTCCCCACCAAGGAAGGGAAGGGAGTTCTGCCCGCTCCTCCCGCCTCGCCGCAGACAGCCGGGGGAAAGCCGCGACTCGGCGTCTCCCTGCCCGCCGCTGGGAAGGAGCCCGGGCGAGGGAGCCTCCGAGCAGCGCCCCGCGTCGCGTCCCCGGCGGCGGGCGGCGGCAAAGCGACTCCAGCGGAGAGTGCGCGCCCGCGCACCCACCTCCCACAGCCACACGCGTGGTCGCGCTGACACACACACCGCGCTCACAGACACCCCCGCACGCACCCGCGCGCCACTGCACCACGACATGTCCCAGCACGCGCAGGGACACCCTCCTCACACACAACCACCGCTCGGGGACACGCCGCGCGCAAAGGTGCACCACCAC
>WBNH01006515.1:33162-61605 GCA_013401255.1 Urocolius indicus | reverse complement strand
CACGTCCCCCCCGCCCCGCTCCGCTTCCCCGCGCGCCGTCAGGCGCATGCGCCGTGGAGGGCGCGGAGCTGTCCGAGCGCTGAACGCGCCTCTCGCCGCGCTCCCGCCCGCCAGCCTCATTCCAGCACAGGCGCGGGGGTCCCCCGCGGCCCCCGCCCGCGCTAGCCCACCCCTTCTCCCTCCGTCCCTCCCTCCATCCCCCCCTCCGCGGCAGCGCCGACGCCTCCCTGACCAAAGAGGGGGGAAAAACAGACCGACCCAGTAGCCCCCATCACCGTTCATAAATACTAATTTTCAAAGCAAAAGGGGAATAAAACATACCGGTAACAGAACTGCTCTCAGCGCTGTTCCTTTTTGCGTGATGCTTCTTGCTTAGTTGCGTTTCCTCTTCTTTTTCTTTCTCTTTTTTTTTTTTCTTCTTTCTTTTCTTTTCTTTTTTTTTTTTTAATTTTTTTTTTTTTATTATTATTATTTTTTCCCCTCCATCACCAAAAGCAAGGTGGTGAACGACCAGGTCTGATGCTTTGTCTCTTTTGTGCTAGCTGCTGGAGATGTGCCTAGGCTTGACCTGACCATGATTCCAAGGACTGGCACTTCTTTTTTACCCCCAGTTTGTAGAGATCCAGACCTTCTCTTCCTGATTGTCAAGAAAATTAAATTATTGCTGAATTTGGGATTCTAGGCAGCACCAGCTTACTTTTTCCCTGCATCTCTCTGGAATCGTTTCTGGGATATTTTCCAAATCATCACAGAAAGCAGGAGGAATGAACCGGCAGCTAGTGAAAATTTTGACAACCTTGTTTGCATTTTTCTTAGAGACAAACCACTTCAGGTAGGTGATACAACTCTATGTGATGATATTTGTCCAAAGACTGTGGAAATCGTAACTATAAAGATACTACGTCACATTAGCCTAGTTTGTTTGCTATATTTGAGAGTATTTTTTTTGTTCGTCTATGTAGGCTACCCCTTTTACACTTGGAGACTCGTTGCTTAGTAACAAACACAAAAAATAATAATCTCAAGTTTGGATGATCCATTTCGATTTCTCTGATTCAAAGACATTCTTTTTCACATAGTGTCAATATAGCTAAAAATGTTTTTCTTAAGGTTATCTTACAAAATGCAAATTCTGTGGTGCCACATGAGGTTGTTTAGGAAGTTGCTTTGGTTCCCTCCTCTTCAAGCTTTGGAAATGACTGAACCAGTTTTGTCAGGGATGTAGTTATCTGAAATTAAAAAAACAGCCCTCTGATTTTGGGAAAACCCTGTATCAGACCAGTACTGTATTCCCTTAAAGTACCAGCACGTATGATCGTTGTTTCTACTTTTTTTTTTCTTTTACATTTTGTGAGTTTTGCTTCAGCTGTTGACTTTTTGTGGTGCAAATCAAACAGGTCAGTCTTATTAACCAAAGCATCATTTTAGCTGAGATTCAGTGTTATACAGTACGTGGTTTTGTATCTACATGTATACATATAAAGTGTTTTTATATGAGTATTGAGGTGACAGAGTGAAATAGTGCTTATATTCGTAAGTCTGGCATCACAAGACTACTCATAACTAGTGGGCTCTACATGAAAATAGAAGTAATTTTTATAGAACATCCCAAATAAGTACACCAGATTAGTTTTCCAGTTTTTATTTTATCAGCTGAATGTTTTTAGTATTTAAGTGGGAGATATCATCTATATATATTAAAAATAAAAGATATTTTGTAATGGTACCATATCATTGACACAAGCAAAAAGAAGCAATCATCCCTTTTAAATGGTACCTGAAAAAACGTGGGGAATCACACTCAAAGTGTTTACTATCATCTTCCCTTTTAACAGTTCTGGTGCTTTTGTAAAGGGATAGGAGGTTTGATATTTGCTTCTCATTTCAGGTGCTCACATGCATATCTACTTGGTTTACAGTTGCATATAGATACATGGGAAAAAACCCATCAAATTATCCTGAAACTAAGTGGTTCCTTTTGCACAAATATATAAACACAGAGTGGTTAAGAAGACATAGACATAGATTTATGCATAATATAGTTCAATCATTATATTGAAATATAGGTACAATTAAGTTGGGTATTTAAGAATCAAGATAATGCTTTATGATGGAATCTGTGCCTCTATACACCAAATATGATAATTTCATTCTAGTTTCTTTTTCCCTAGGGAACAACCATTTTCCCTAGGGAACAGCCAGTTTCCCTAGGGAACTCCTAAATTCTCTTTCTCTGCAATTTGGAATGTGCTTGCAATATGTAATATGCTATGCACACAGTATTTTGCATGCATGATATGGTACCAGAAGTTTGGTCTCAAATCCTGAAAACAGAGATGTCTTCCAAGAGCTTGCATCTAAACACCAGCTGGTCATAATACCGATAAATTATATTACTCAAAGTTCATTGGTAAAAAACATCTAAAATCAGATGTGACTGACTCTGGAACCCTTTTTGCCATGTTGGGGAAGAACCCAGACGTTCACTAGCATGATTTAAATTTTGCTGGGTGCCATCTGTAAAACACTTTTTTTTTTTTTTAATCTGTATTATTTTCCAACATTAACAAAACAAATATTTTGCAGTGTTGCTTGGTGAGTGTAGCCAGCTATTGTTTGGAAGTTTAAAACCACCTTAAACCATGGTTAACATATAGTTTTAACAGCATACATGTAATTAAAACAATGGTGTGAAACAGGATATCAAAGTCTCTCTAAGATTGCTCTGCACATTAAGATGAAGAGTAAATTGAATCTTCTAAAATCTTCTAAAAGCTGTAATGAATTTCTTTTTAAAGCTGAGGTTTTTTTTTTTTTCTGCATAGCAAATTGTGTCCATGCATACTACCTTAAGTACTCGGAAGATTTCAGATGAAAAAGAGACAGTATTGTTCTATAAAAATATGAATTGTTACATTCATTGAATTGAGGTAATTTACTTAGTGCTATAATTTCTCCATGACTTGAACACAATACAAGCTTAATATTAGCTAATGGTGGCTAATAATTTATTTAGGACGACTTTCTGTAAAGAACATGATTCAAGATCTGGAAAATCCCCCTCACAGACCCTGTCTCCTTCAGATTTTTTGGACAAATTGATGGGAAGGACATCAGGATATGATGCTAGAATCAGGCCAAATTTTAAAGGTAAGTTTTTTATAAGACTTCTAATTAATTAACTGGTTATGTTTTGGACAAATTATAGATTTTAGGGTTTTACCTCTTGGTTCTGATTCTCTTTTCAGTAGCTTGAATTTTCCAGTGTGATAGTGTCATGGAGATCAGTTGATATACAGAGACAAGTAGGAGAGTAGGGTAGATAATAAGTGTCCAGAACCTGAATATATTCTTTTCACATGACATTAATGTTTAGCTGCCAGAAGTTGCTTCTCAAGACCTTACTATTTCCATGTAATAAATAGAACTCCAGATTCCACACTAAAAGTTTGTTCCTGGAATTTTTTAAGCCAAGAAGACAATATCTTTAACACTTCTGTGTTGAACTGTTGTCTTCCTATAGCAGTGTCTGAAGAAAAGTTCTATGCTTTCATTCATACAGAGGACCTTCTTCCCCAAAGGAGATAAGATTCAAGGTATGCACACAGAAGATTTTATCTTGCTAATGTTGACTGAATGATGAGAATCAGTTTCTCAGAATCTCTACATAATATAAAAAACATATTTTGTTTTTCACTTCCATGATTCCTGTTTTTTTCTCCAAAATTTGAGCTGAATTGTAAACAGTCTCCACGATCGCCATTCCAGTACAAAACAGGCTGCAAACTGGAGGCTTCTTTTACAACCATTACTATTCACAGCAAGTTTTCCTTGCTGTAGTCCTGTAAATCCTTACAGATTTGAGAACAGAATGTCTTGTGCCTTGAATGAAAGTAGATAGGAGAAAGATTTTCATTGCAAATATATAACATTTATGGAGACCCCTATACAGCTCCCCAAACTGACTTTTCTGTGCCAATTTAAAGATCAGAATGTGGTTTTACTTTGAAAACTGATAAAAAGCTTCATTCCTTAACAAATCTGTTGCCAATGTATGTTGTCAGTCGGCTTTGGTCACTGAAATGCATGTTTTCCTATATTAAGCCTTGTTAGCAGTGCTGTGAAAGGTGATAACAACTGGAAAAAACAATAATTTCTTAGGCAGTGAATGAACTGTTAGGAAACAAAAAGCTTGCATGTCAAAGAGAAAAATGTTTAATTAAGTTTAGATCAAAGATCAGTTTCTTCTCTCTGTTCTGCGTGTGCAAATTACAAAATTTGGAAAAAAGTCCCTTTTTGAAGCTTCTTATGCCTGAATGGTGAAGAACTTAGTGTAATTTACAGATCCAAAGGTTTGAAAGCTGACAAATTAAAAGAACTCTAGTCTGGGATATCTTAAGTTTTAATTTCACAATACTTTTCAAAGTGCATATTGAGTTCCTAATCTGGACTCTATGTTAGCTTGTAGTAATATTGCATTAGGCTCTAATGTTCATTTTTGTGGGTTTGTATGAATATTAATGAAGTTTTGGAGAATGAAAATGAAAGCAGAAATTGCCTGCATTGAGCAATGTAGCAATCATTAAGAACTTACTCCTGCCCTTGGTACAGGAGGGACTTCTAAAAGAAGACTTCTGCTTCATCTCTTGTAGCTCTGATAAAACCAGGAATAGTAGCAGTCCCTGTACATAGGGTGGCTTAAAGGCAGCTTTTTATTGCCTCTCAGTATGTATCTAAAACCACTTCATGAAAACTGGAGTAGGAGACAGCTTCATAGATGTCCTCCCCTGGTGTTCAAGTGAGAAGACCAGTTATGGTGTGCACTATGTTGTATGGTGCATATTGAGCATATTGGTGCATATTCCCTCCAAGTCCAATGGTCTGTTTGCATGTCTAAAGTGAAGCTGCTTCCTGATGACACCTATGAACTCTTAATGTCAAATAATCTGTCATTTCTTATTTTTGAGTTTTTTTATTGTCACTTTCCAGAGCAGGATGGTACTTTGCAGCAGTTTGAACTTGAACAGATATTCAACTTTTTTTCATAGCTTCAAGTCTATAAGCTCTCATAGACCTCTCAGTCTTCTGGTGAGGGGTTCTTTGGTATGTTCCTTTGAAGGCTATTTTTTATCTCCGAGTTCAGAACTAAAGATTTAAATCATGCAGTCTTGAAATTCACATCATCAGTGATACAAATCTTGTCAGCTGATAACCATTTGTATTGGTTAATATGTTGTGCACCCTTATTCTGGTTGCTCAAGTTTTCATAACTTTTTGTAAAAAATCAAAAGACTTATTGTGCTATATTGCATATTTTTCCCTTTGAAAGGATAGGAAGTGCCACTGTAAAGATGTCAAAATAAATTTGTCTTGCATGGAGTGAAGTATTTTAAAGATACTTTTTGTACTGAGCCTTTATTGTGACTATAATATGAATGGTTTCTAATATTCATTAATCAGAGATCTTTTTTGGGATGTGGGTTATTGTACAATACTGATATTCTAAACCATATAAATGGATGGATGAATGATATCTTGAAAAATGACCTAATTTATAACACTTCTTGTATCTTAAGGTAGGAAGTTTTAAGAATAAAAAAGTCTACAGGAGCAATGGTTTAAACTAGAGATCTGCTATCTTTGCATGTAATCTGGAGATACTATTTTTTTCCAGTGTTTCACAAATATGTGGATCAAGAAAGTTGTGCCACTACTCATGCATTTGTCTAGCATTTTCTGCTTTAAACCGGTTACACAGTATTCTTTGAGTCCACCATAGGCATTTTAAAGTGTCAGAAAACTGATTTCATAGAAAGGCAACTGAGTACAACTCATTTATCTTATATCACTGATTACAGAATAATTAAATGTACTTTTATGACTAGTATGAATTACTGGAAAACAACAGCTACTTGATTAATTTGTGGAATAAAGGCTACACATTCTGGAGAGGGAGAAATATTCTACTTACTGGAACAAGGTGTTTTATCCAGATAAAGCATTTCATCATTAGCTACTGCTTTCCCCTAACTTGCTCTTGAGAATCAGAAAATTCAGGAACACAGTGGAAGAGTAATAGGTGAATATATAAATGTTTAAACATCAACAACAGGGTTCTTTTGGTTTTTAGTGTTTTGCTTTTTTTTAAACATGTGTCTGACACTGAAAGACACTTTCTTTCTTATTCTATCTTTCTGCCTTATACAATTATTTGAAAGCTGAGGAGCAGAGTTCTGGTTGTTCTTGACAAACTAAGAGATTGGATACAAAATTGCCAGGCACTGAGAGGGACTTTTCCCCTGATGAACAGCCAGAGAAAAGTGCCAGAGTGACAGCTCTCAAAATTGCCTTTCTTTAATCACTGCTTGTCAGATACTTAATGCATAATTTTTAATCTTACACTTATCTTTTATTGAATCTGAATAGGCTAATAATTTGTGTAAGGACACAGAGGGGAATATTTTTAAATGTAAATATGAACACTGCAATCTAGCACTAATTGAAGTCCCTAAGAGTCTTTGACAGCAAACACACACTCATGGTTCTTTGAATTGATTTGCTTTTTCTTCTTCAATTATAAGGTCAGTTGAGCATGGTTTCTGTAAAATAATAAAAAGTGAAACTTGCATGATTTACTTTTAATATGATTACTATTAATGGTGTTTTTGTAATGGTAAACAATAATAACAAATCAGAGAGATATCTCTCCCTTTCTCATTCACAAAACCAGCAACAGCAGCATAGGGCATCTGTATTTAAAAAACAGCCAAAAATGTACTTTCTTGCTCTTGGAAACCAGGGATGGTCAGGTGGCACCTTAGATTAGTGTAGATTCAGCTCGAGTTCTCTCAAAGCACTGAGTGCAATGGCATGATACAAAAGGTCAATCTACAACTTAATCACAACATGAGATGTGAGGCTAATGGAAAGTCAACTTGAATTTAAAATTTCCCAGTAGATGTTGGCCTTCAGAGGTTACTAAAGTGATTCTGCTTTTTCACACCTTCATCTTCTAAAACCATTTGAAATCTAAATAGTTAGAAGTGATCAGATAGAAAAAAATATTTATCTCTAGGCATTACTATACCTTTTATGACAAAAACTTTAAGTAGTGTCTATCATGCATTGAGTGGATTGTCAGCAAGAGCTCCAGAAGAGTGTTAACTCCTGGTATGGAAAACGTTTGTGATGAAGATGATAGTGATTTTCTTTCATATCGAATTTAGTTCCATGTTTCAGACACATTATTTACTAAAGTCATTATTTACTAAACAATATTCTGATTTTTATGGAATTAAATGGAGGGGTGCAGCAACAGTGCCCCATTAATATTACCCTCATCACTGGATGGTGCAATGCAGTGTGAATTAATGTACTCAAGAGCTTATGTTTCTGAGCTCACAGAAGTCTTGCTAGAGGTATGCAGTTTAGGGGGTGTAGTGATTGTAGTTGTAAAAGATTAGTCTGTGATTAGAGTGGTGTAATGCCACTTTCATGCCAAGTTACTGGGTTTATATCTGAATAATAAACACATGGACTAAGTAATTTACTGAAAATTAGCTTAACAACTGTTACAGGAAGTGGCTTATACACTTTAATACTTTAACTCCTTGGCAGCAAGAGTCAGTTTTCTCCATATGTTCAAGCCTATTGCTTATTTGTTTAGTCCCTGAGTTGACCAATAATGCAATTCTTTAAAAAGCATGAATAGAAAACACTGAGTGACATTTAAGGGTGAATTTAATGACTTCAGGCTTAATAAAGCAGCTTCTGTTTATGTTCTAAGATGAGCAATTTTCTGCAGAGATTGACTCTAATCTAGACAAGACACTTCACAATAAATACAACCTGTAAATACAGATAGAAGTTGCAAAGAATACCTAAGATAGCCCGTGGGGCTGCAGTGATTTGTTCTTTCCAAAGCCACATTTCAATTGCTAACATCTAGTAGCCATGAAGTCAGATGCAGTGAGCATCCTGCACTAGGCCATTTTCCACATAGTTCAAAGGTTCTGAGAGCCATGGCTGATGGAGACACTAATCCTATTCAGGCATGGCAGCATGTAGTAAGGAAGTGCATTGGTACTGGTGCCTTTACTTTGTAGGACATAGGCTAAAGGTTCGTTTTCGTAGAAGAGAGACTACGAGGCCATTTTTTGCATGTGGCTAGGCCATTGTACTCCCCGAATACAGTTTGCTTGAGATATATATGCATCCATTATTACCGTGGTATGTTTCTGGTTTATGGTTTATTTTTTGTCTTGAAACACATAAACAACTTTATACTTTTTTTCAGATGAACCTGCGTAAACAGATCTCACTGCATAGTTAGATGCCATACAAGGATCCTTATCCATGGGATATTGGATTTGTTTGGTTTTGGTTTATTTTCCTTTAACTACAAAAATGTAGCTAAGGAAATGATGTTCAGCCCATACTCTAGGTGTACATGTTTTCATGCACAGACCTTTTTACCAGAAATACACAAGCATTCTTTTAATTGTTTTTATTTTAAAACTGCTATGGAACTTGACCTTTTCCCCATTCTTTAAAGTTCTTTCCCAGAACATGAGTAGACGGGGGGAATAGCATGACTAGTTAAGCTATGTCTAAGGCTTCCAGAAAAATAGGGCCAGAGAGCAAGGTGAAACAGCTCTTCTGATTATCAACAATGCTTAACTATTTTCTCATTCACTGGATTTCTTTCTGAGCTTCCTGCAGCTAGCTCCCACTAAAGCAAGTATGCAGCAGGGTAGAGCACAAGGTAACCACTGCTGCTTGGCATCCAAGTTGAGGATCTGTCTTTGGCCTTCTTGTATATTTAAAAGATTAGCCACAGTGATCCTTATCATATTTGAGTGTTGCCTTTGTTCAGAACCAATGATTTAATTAAGAGATATCAATGGATTTGGCTGTTGGCATGGAATATTTGTCTACTACTGCATAAACTGCCAAGGGAGTTTATGAGAAACAAATGTCAATGCAGAGTCTAAGACCTTTGATATCAAAACAGAAGACACTACATTGTTTTGATCATGTTCTAATTTAATAATATTTTTTAAATCACATCTGGTGTCATGTTTAGATTTACATTTTTATACAATTGAAGCTAATGCCCTTGGGCTGCTCATTAAGCATCTTGTTATGTTTTGACTATCTTAGAAAACATGCAGTTTATATATAGAATATATTAAAACCTGCACACTTAATTTGCTAGAAATATGCACACATATGAACTGAAAATTTATTACATCCAGAGATATAATAACTGAGTATATGTATCTATAAAACAGAAATATGTGGTTTTATTAGACAGATTCATTATATTTTTTTCCCCTCTGGAAATATGAAGATAAATCTGATTAAGTAATCAGAAAATGTATGTTTGATGGTTCAGCTTCCAAATGCACATTTCACAGACTTTCACAGAAATGAGTGATTTTCATGGTCTGCAGAGAAGAGCCCCCAGATGATTCAGACAGGGTGGTATAAGGTCTGACACCATTCTAAGATGAGAGGTGCATGATATCTGGCATAACTAATGACCTGCCAATGTCATAAACACCAAGGCCATGGTTAAAAAAAAAAATAAATCAAGATTTACAGAAATAAAAAGGTTTTGATTCTGGAAACCATGCAAGAACTGAGCAGTACAGCTCATGAGAGAGAAATACCATCCACCAAGTATTCAGTTACTTTAAAGGGATAAATCAGAGCATCCTAGTGACTTATCTGAACTGGCCCAGCTATCAGCAGTCTTCAAGTATGGCAAGAGCATGAAGACACATTGATTACTCCTTATTTCCCACCTACACGTCAGCATCTGGGAAGAATGAATAGTTTATGAATGAATAAAAGAAGAAAGCTTTTAAAACAGGACTTAGATAAGTCTGCGAACAAATGAAGCCCCCTGGAAATCCCCAATCTACCTACTGTGTAACACTGGCAGGGCATTACTATTTAATTTTAAAGTTCCTCAGATTCTCTCAGTTCTGCTCTTGACTTGACCCAGAACTGACCCAGGCTTCCTCACTTAGCACTCCACCTGCTTGTAAACCAAATCATGAGTTTGCAAATAATGCACTGCTCCACCTCCACCTCCCTGTGGGAACCAGGTGTCTCAGGGTGGATCTGTGATCACTTAAAGAAACCCCACAAACACAAATCTATGTCTATGGGTAGCCTGCCTTCTTCTGCAATATACAGAAGATTTTTGGTTCACTTTCCTTTCAGCTGAAAGGTTCAGCACTTGATCCTCAAAAGACTATACAGTGTCCTGTTTAGCATCAAAGAATTCAGACTTCACTAAGACAAGGAGAAAACAGAAGGGAAACATGACTTTTCAACCTTACAATGTAGCTGCTTGTCTGAGAGGGGGAACTCTTGACCATTTTGATGTAATGCATAGATCTGACTTTTGTACCAGTTAGACCTTAGAAGCACCTGATGTGATTAACAGAAAATGTTTTAAGGACAGGGACTGAGAGTACTTCTCTCGCTCTTCCTGATAATTGCCCTGACCACTAAGATGCAAATATGCTTGAGTGCACTTTCTTTCTCTCAAAATGTTGTATCCTATGTGCTTTGCTGCACAACTTGCTGGGTTTAGTAGTCTATCCACACCTATCAAATATTTTTAGAAGTGGCTATAGCCGCACTTCAGGAGGAATCTCAACTCTTCTGAATAGGAGACAATGAGATATATCTCACTCTATTTTCAGAGAAACCCACAGCCTTGTAACCTAGGAGGTGCAAGTTTGCATCCCTGCAATATGACAGAGGGGTACAAGCTTCTAGAAAGGACTCTTTCTGCATGAAGTCTCTCACTGTTTTGTTATTGGCTGCAAAAGTGGCTATTTGAGGAAGAAAGACGGAAATTCTTGACTGATTTTCCAAAGTAAGGCAGTATGCATTGACTTGATGGACAATGGTCTGAGCAGTAAATCCTGAATAAGGTACCTAAGAGTTAGGTGGTGGAGTTATCATCCCTGGAGATATTTAAAAGATGTGGTGCTGAGGGACATGTGGTGGGCTTGGCGGTGTGAGGTTAATGGTTGGACTTCATGATTTTGAAGGTTTTTCCCAATCAAAACATTTCTATGATTCAGACATTCATGATTCAAAACATTTATCTGATTCAAACATGCTGAGAAGCAGGTCCCTAAAGGGCAGGTCCCTAAAGACCCCATTGCAAATTATTTGCTGTCTGCAAGTGGCACCCCATGTATGCAGCATCATGGTATGCCCCATCCATAGACTATACGAGGCCCTTAAGTCTCCCACCCAAGGGCCCAGTGTTGCTCACTAAAACATCAGACGCTGCACTCCTTCTACCTGTCACAGGGCTGAGATTTATTTGACTCTAGCAAACAGGGGGCTGCCCAGGGAAGCACAGAAGTGCTATGATATTGTTCTCTGAAAGCTAGTAACTCCTACCTGTGTGGTTTTGTGTCTCCAAAGTCCAGGACTTCTTGGAAGCAACTGGGCACATATGTGACTAGGTGAAGTTTTGGTACTTAAAGAATGGTAGCTGACATTCAATTGATACACCATGCGTGAACAAACTCATTCTTCTTCCATCCCCGGAATGCAACTGTGGATTATCTCCTTTGTTTTTGTGTTTGGGGAAATGCAACTGAGAACAGGCTAAATGTTTTCTTCAAAATAGCATAGTTAGGCAGGGAAAACCTAGGATTAAAATTTATCAGATCGATACTCGGTATGTTAGGCTATCTGTAATGACTGCATTCCCAATGTGTGCTGTCTTTATGTCTTAGGCTCTAAAACTGTCTTATCAGGGTTCCTCTTTCTTCTTTTTCTGTTTGTTATGTCTGATAAACAATGAGTTCTAAATAATAAATAAAAGAACAATAATGCTTTGGCTGGAATGTTGCTATAAACCCTTACACTGAAATTTAAAGCAGTTGTTGAAGGGCTGCATGCAAATTACATGCATGGAGTCAAACCACAAGTGTATGTAAAAAACCTTTTTTTGCCAAATGTGAACGTGGCCTCTTGCCTGTGCACATACTCTCCCCTATGACAAATCAAAATGAAGATGCGGCCATTGCACAAAAGAGTTTCGGACTGCATCAATTTTTGTTTCCATACAGTGATATTCCACCAGATAGAGCAGTCTGAGGTGTCAAAAATGTCAGTCAGTTTGGTTACAAAAGTCATTCTAAGAAAAAAAAGTGTGGGAAAATTTTGAAGCTCTTTGGTTCTGTATTTTTGAGAATAATTTTTCAGCTCTTTTGTGCCATACTCATGAGAATTTTGTATTTTTCACACTTCTGAAGTGTGGGATTTTTGAGGTAAAGCACACACAATCTGTTAAAATCAGATTATAAATTCTTTTTTTTTCTTAAATGAAATTTAAAAATCAATTTATCAAAGTTACGAAGAATTAGGGACAAATTCAAGTCAACGAGCTCCTCAGAGTGGATATTGTCTTATTTAGTTGACTTTGTAGAAGACTCCTACTCAGCATCACTACTAGTAGTGATCAACAGTGCTGAGTTGGAGGCCTGTGGCCAGTGGAGTTCCACAGGAGTTGGTTCTGGGGCCAGTCTTATTCAACATCTTCATCAACAACCTGGATGAGGAGACAGAGTGTACCCTCAGCAAGTTCACTGATGACACGAAACTGGGAGGACTGACCAATTCCCCAGAAGGCTGTGCTGCCATTCAGCAGGATCTTGACTGGCTTGAGAATTGGGCAGAGAGGAACCTCATGAGGTTCAACAAGGACAAGTGCAGAGTCCTGCACCTCAGGAGGAGCAATCCCATGCACCAGTACAGGCTGAAGGTTGGACTTCTGGAGAGACTCTTTGTGGAGAAGGACCTGAGAGTTCTGGTTGAAAACAAACTAAACATGAGCCAGCAATGTGCCTTTGTGACCAGTCAGGCCAATGGCATTTTGGGCTGCACCAAGAAGAGTGTGGCCAGCAGGTCAAAGGAGGTTCTTCTTCTCCTCTACTCTGCCCTAATGAGGCCTCATCTGGAGTCCTGTGTCCAGTTCTGGGCTCCCCACCTCAAGAGAGACAGAGAACTTCTGGAGAGAGTCCAGTGGAGGGCCACCAAGAAGATTAGGAGACGAGAGCATCTTTCTTTTGAGGAAAGGTTGTGAGATCTCGAGCTATTTAGAAGACTGAGAGAAGACCTTATTAACAGTTATAAATATCCAAAAGGCAGACGTTGAGAGGATGAGACGAGTCTTTTTTCTGTAGTGCCCAGTGACAGGACAAGGGATAATGTGCACAGTCTGTAACACAGGAAATTCCACTTGAACGTGAGGAGCAACTTCCTTCCTGTGAGGGTAAGGGAGCCCTGGCACAGGCTGCCCAGGGAGGGTGTGGAGTCTCCTTTTCCGGAGGTTTTCCAAACCCACCTGAATGCATTCCTGTATGACCTGATCTAGGTGAACCTGCTTTAACAGGGGTTTGGACTGGATGGTATCTAGAAGTCCATTTCAACTCCTATGACTCTGATTCTGTGAAACTAGAAAAAGACTGGATCCCCTGACCCTGCAACACACTTGACGTCAGCAGAGTGCTGAGGCTATGTAAAAGCCACGTGAGGCTCCTCAGATAACACAGTGAGCATCCTGCATCAAAGAGCTTCTTTGGTATTGATAAAAAAATATTCCAGTCCATTTAGAAGATGTTTATTTTCTAGACTGATGAAGAATTCTTGTTCCCTCTGCCATTCTTACAGCCATTTATTTTAGGACAAACTGACATATGAAAAGAATTTCAGTGAAAGACACTCAAGAAGTGCCTTAAAAATACCTTGCGGTTAAAAAACAGAACCTTTTTGGTATTCAGGATGTGAGAAACCACATAGGTAGTTCTCAAAGGGAGGGGGTATATGTGAAGGGGAGGGATAAGAGGCTGAGCTAAACATGCAACAGATAAGCTGATGGGAGCATTGTTGGGAGGGAGGAATTAATTTCAAAGACATATTCTGCACAGATTGTATGGAAATCAGTTGAACTATATAGAGGTAAAAATGGGAAAGGTTTGAAAATTAAAGGAAAGCTTTATTTCTTTTTTGTACTAGATGTGGTGAGTATATGGGTCTGTGTCTCTGACCAGTTGCAGATAGCTATCTATACTAGCCCTTGACCATTTCTGTTGTCGTTTGTCCCTATGCCTGAACCACCCCATTTGTCTAAATCCCATTGTTTCTCTGTGTCCCATGTAGCATTTGGTTTATAATTCCCTAGCAGCCGTAAATCAATGTCTGCTCAGTAATGTCAGTTGCTTCTATTTTTCTTCAAGTCCTGCATATGCCTTCTGACAGTAAAGCAAGGAATATTATGGAAATATTAAAGGAAAAGCTGGTGGAGTTGTGGAATAAAGCAAATGTCCAAGGCTCAGCACATCAGAAAAAGGAGTTAAAATAAATTCTGAGACCTCTTTGTGGCCAAAAAGAGAGGTATTGACCAAGCCCTGTGTTTGAGACTGTGCCTATTGACACTTCTAACTGAGCTCCCATTAATTTCTGCATCACAATATCAGAACCAAAGAGTTGGAATAAAGCAAGAAATATTTTGAGAGAAAGGAACAAAGCACCAATTGAGTGTTTTAAAATAAATGTTTTGTGATGAATGCACCAAGCAGAATAAAGCAGTTCTTTCTGACTGAAAACAGAAACTTAGACTAGTTGACAACATTTTAATACTATTATTAATACTCGTTTTTCATTAAGTAGATTTTCCCTCCTGCCTTCTCTTCTCAGCAAATATTTTTTATCTTGTGGTTCCATGCAGTCTCTTAGATGAGTTCATAAAATGTTATTAAAAATAAGATTACCCAGGAGGAGTTTGGCTGACCCTATGCTGGAGTACAGATTTCATAACTAGAGATGTAATACTATCTTTTATTTAACCACATTTAGGAGTGTCCCAGGTCTCTGCACACATTATGTGGTTCACATGCTAGTCAGCAGCGAAGAGCTCTGTCTTCAATTAATGCAGAGCAACTGAGCAGTTTCTCAGAATCAGGTGTGAAGAGCATTTCTACTACCTTCTCCAAGTAAGGCTGAGAGTTTCTGCCTTTCCATTTGCTCACTTCAGTGAGTGCTGTTTTGTGGTAAGAAAAGAAGTAGATGCCTGAGTCTTTTCATTTTGCAAGAAAGGCAAAAAGTTACATTTCCACGAATACCACCCATTGCTGTATTGCATTGGAGGAAGAAAGATATCAGAAGGAGATGTTCTGCAGTGAGGTGCTTGCCATGACTTGGAATGGAAAGATTTGAAAGAAAAATAGAGAGCTCAGAAAAAAAAATTAATGATTTGATGGACATATGAAGAATTAAAGCATTTTTAGTATTTTCAAAGCTGACAAAATTACTTAAGTAACTTTGCACTGTAGGTTTGTAGTTCCAATGGGAAGTTTCTGGATTTCTGATTCACTTTTTAAAATATTTATTTCCACAGACTCATTTGTATGTGGAAGGCTTTAGCTCTGGGACTGGCTGCACTCAGTCACAACTATGACTGAGGCTTGTGTAGAAATATCTTACTTTCAAGTAATTTGCTTGGAGGTGCTCTGTGCCACATCGAGATGACACAGAGATCAGCACAAGCTATAATGCCTGAGGTTAATGGCCTCCAGTGAACACCAGCCTGCCATGACTACATTGGTATCAGCCCTCAAACTGCCTTTGTGAAAACCAGCTCTAGTGCATTTATACAATCCATTGTGACTGCTATAGCTAGATAGTCTTTGTAGACTAGCTCAGGTTAGCTGGGTAAATCAGGAGCATGTCAAGTGTTTAAAGGGCTTTTCATTTCTGAGCTCCTGGTTTCTGGAGTGAAATAAAATAATGCTGGAAAATTGTTCATGTGCAGTGTCTACTAGATAACCTATGTGGAAATATCCCAATGCACCTCAGAGCTGGCAGTAATATATGTTCCTGTTATCAGCCTCAGCAGCAAGATTTAGGGAAGAATGAACACATCGTATGGACTATCGTGCAATACCAAATGCAGAACTGAAGTGATTCTGTAGTGTGAAACTTACCTTCCTCTACCAGAGCTGAATCTGTGGACAAAGACATTCACTGCATCTGAAGCATGCCAATCCAACAATTTTCACAAGCACTTTAAGGCACAAAAAGGTGCACCTTAGCAGGGATTCTCCTTCCGTGAAATGTTGATAGGATTTTACCAGCATGACTCCCATTACATTCAGCAATAGTCCCACAGCTAAAAACGCACATAGCACTTCAGAAATTGATTACTCACTGTTTGACCTCAGACTACGTCAAGGTATATATATAGATGGCTTTATCTGTACTTACTACAGAGACATTTTCTTTGTGTGACTCATTCTGTAATCACCTGGATCTGACAATCACTGGAGTATTTGTCTTGTGAGGCCTCAGAGGTATTTTGCTAAAGAAGAACTTTCAGTTTTACAGTGTCACATGCCCTTTTTATATCCAGGTCATGTCATAAGGCTGTATTTCTGCTCAGATGTTCTCTCAGGTAAACCAAGTACAGGGAAGCAGCTTAAATGTTGATGTAAGAGATCTCTTGATGCCATTTTGTTTATATATGTTTCTATCTGCTTGTATGTCTCTGGAAGTAAGCAGGAACCAGGGAATAATTGTACTTTCCTCAATCTGTAATGCCTTCCTGCTGATTTCTTTCAGCATTGCCTCTATCTCTTGCCTGCTTTGGGAAGGACATGTTGTGTCTCCTGCAGTCTGTAAACACCATTGCCATAAGAAGTGTTGCTCACATATATTGCTCAGATGCTTGGTAGTGTGTACCGCCCCAGACCCACTACATTTTTCTCAGTGATATCTGTGGGAATGAGAGTCCTAAAAAGTATTTAGACACCTAAATGTCTTTGCAAGTCTTGCTCTGGCTCTATGCCTTTGTGGTTTATGTTGGTCATAAACATATCTTGATAACACAGAATACAACAGTAAACACCTAAAACTGCTGCTATGTTTCCAAGAGGAGATCTGGCATTCTCAGCAAGCTAAATTGGTGTATGACAGATGAACTTTCAGAGGATGTTTGGTTTAGCTTGAGAAAGAACAACAATAATTTTGTCTGTATTTGAGTTTTTCCAGTAAATTGTGTCAAAGTACCATACAATACAATATACAATACACAATACAATATTGAGAAGGTTCCTGAGATTTCTGCCCTTCTGATTTGTTGGGGTTTTTTTCTTTACATTTGGAATTTTTGTTTGTCTGTTTGTTTAGTTGGTAGAATTGTCATCAATGAACAATAAAAATGACATAAGCATAACAATTTGTGTTGTATACTAGATTATGGCTGTCGTGGTTTGGCCCAGTTAGCACAGCAGCACCACGACAGTCTCTCTCTCAGTGTCCCCATTCACCCCCACCCTCGTTAGGATGGCGGAGGCCCCAGCGAAATGGGAGTAAAAAGATAAGCAAGGTTGTTGTGGATTAAGACAAGGGCAGGGAGGGCTCACTGCCAATTACGGTGCCGGGCAAAACAAACTCCAGTACTCGACTTAGAGAGGAAAGTAGGAAAGTTTATTCTACAAGAAACAGAATGGAATAAAAGCAAAAGGGAGTAGGATGATGAGAAAATTACAACCAGCACTTTAAGATCTCCCTCCCCCATCCCTCCTTTCTTCCCGGGCCCAGCTCACTGCTCCCGATATCTCTACCTCCTCCCCCCACAACGGCTCAGGGGGGCAGGGAATGGGGAATGTGGTCAGTCTCTCACAGATGGGCTCTGCCGCTTCTGTCTTCTCAGATGAGGATGACTCCTGGCATTCTTCCCCTGCTCCAACACGGGGTTCCTCCCCCGGCACAAAGTCCTTAGCAAACTTCTCTGGCATGGGTTGCTCCCAGCAGCTGCGGCTTCTGCCGATATGGGTTCCCTCTCTCGGGACAGAGTCCTTGGTAAATATCTCTGGCATGCATTCTTCATCACAATTGCAGTTTCTTCTACCGATACGGGGTCCCTCTCTCGGGACACAGTCCTTGGTGAATATCTCAGCTTCTCCAATTCTCTCCACAGAATGCAGGGGAGTCTCTGCTCTGGTACACCTCCTCCTCTCTTTCATCACTGGCCTTGGAGTCCGCATGGCTGTTTCTCTCATTGTTCCTACTCCTTGCACCACCACCAGCCAGAAGAAGAAGAAAGGACAGAAGAAGGAAGAAGCAGGAAAAAGATGGAGGAAAAGCCACCTCCTCTTCCGGCTTCTTCTTAAAAAGTGATCGTGGAGGCGTCTAATTGGCTCAGCCCCAGACGTGGGTCTGGCTCAGAGCTGGAGAGAGTTGCAAACATCTTCTTACAGATGCCATCTTTACAGCCCCATCCCCCTTACCAGAAAAGGCTGTCATGTCAAACCATGACAATGGCGAATACTTCTAAAGAAGAGGGAGTTTTCTTTTTACTGGGCATAATTATACTTTGGGAGTCAGGATGATGCACTCCACAGAAATCTTATAGCATGACAATCTCATAAATGAAAGTCATCACTCCCCAACAAGAAACGCCATCTCGATTTGTAAGCCTTATGGTAACTGTGTTGTCCTGATGTCATTAATTTTGCCTCCTGTGACTGATACTTTTCCTTTGCTTTTAACATTCTAATGAGATGAGGATGTTTAAACAGAGGAAAGCATTGGTTTTGCCCAAAGGCAGAATGATAGGAAAAGAGAAGGCTTGCCTAGGTACTTGCAATAAAGACTACCTGTGGTGTACCTCCTGCTTTCTTACTAGAATCTTAAATTTGTTAGATTGTGGATTTTCTCATAAGGGTTTGGACTGTGCATTATACAGATCCTTGAAAACAAGCGTGGAAGCCCCACTGCTTCTGGAACAGCTGCAGGATCCCTGAGATTCAGGGGAATATTTTCTAGTGCATCAAAGCTTCCTTTCTCTCCATAGCCCAATATCCATCATACCTTCCAGCAGGCTGAGTTGTCTTTGAAAGCACTTCTGTCCTTACCCTTCCTGCTGCACTCTGGACAGGGAGGAGGCTAGAATGATAAACAACTTGCTCCTATCAAATGACCATGGACAACTGAAGTGTTCCAGCCCTGCTGTCTGCCTTACAGGGATGTGTCTACAGGGCCAAGAAAAGATGCATTTGCAAGCTCTTGAAGTGGTAATTTAGGTACCTGTAGTACTGCAGCTACAGAAACAGGTCCCTCCATAGGGATTAGTTTAGGATTAGTTTTAGGAGTGCTGGATGTTGGAGGCTGTTTTGTTTGGTTAAGGAGAAATAATTTCAAAAACTCTCTCCAGAACTGACAATAAACCACTTTCAACAAGTTCCACTAGCCTCTGCTGCTGTCATGCAATCTGTGTTACCAGTGTTCAGGTGAGCACGTGAGTCTTTCTTCTGCTCTCATTCACATTTTGGTCACCTCCCTCGTTTGAGCTCAGACATAAAATCCCTGCTCTACAGAGGCATGGATGCTCAGTTCCTGGTGAGTTTACTGCCTCCTCACTTTGTCCCTTGATCCTATTCCTGAATCTCTGCTCTATACCCACACTCAGCCAGGACTGATTTTAGTTGCTTCAAACAGTCCTGATTTTTATTGTTCTCTCTGTTGTAAAGGGGAAAGGGCAATTCAACTCACGTTTCTCTCCTTTATATGGAAAAAAATAAACCATCCAAGATGGTGAGAATATACTCTTTCCATTGCTACGTGGGCCAAAGTAAGAAGGTAGACAAAAAATACTATATACATAGAAAGAGACAAGATTCTGCACAGATTTGTAAATATTTTACCAATATTTTCACTGCTATTCCATGAGGTGATTCTGCCTCATTATCTCTAACTTTTGTTTCCACATTTCTTTGCTTTGCCCACACCTCTCTGTGTGTGTACTGTGTTTTAGTTTGGCTTATAAAATCCCTTAATAAATATACATATTAAAAAGATTGGCAAGTGCACAGATACCATTTTAAATCTCTTCTATAATTATAATATTCCCATTATAGGCATTTTAGCTATGTGGCTGAAATTAGTATGAAGAGAAAAATGCTGCCAGGTTCAACCTGGAAACTATCCACCCAAAAGGCAGAGTTGAGATGGAAGTGAGAGTACAGATATGGTTAGTTATAGTCAGGAAGATTTCCAGGGCAAGAGTGCAAGTAAATCTCAAGAATCTACCAAATGAGGGAAGCTTTGGGGCTGTGTGCTATCACTACTGGAGATTATTCAGCAAAAGCTGCAGTTCGCAGCTAGATAGAGCTCTGCATACGTATTTAATCACTCGTCACTCAACATGGCATTACCCCACGTTGGGATGAATTCCTCACCTCTAGTAGCTGACAAGGAAAGGATTTATTCTCTAGCGACATGGCAAAAATGTTGCAGCCACCTTTGATACATGATCTATGAGAAAATGGGCCACATGAAATTCAGGGGGATATTCAGTACATTTATGTTTCTTGTGGGTAAGGTAAGCAGATGAGTGCTGCAGATTTTCCATGAATACTAAGTTCCCCAAAGTCACAGGAAGTGTATGACACATAATAATATCATGGCTTTTCAAGATGGCAGTGTATTGGAAGTCTTGTCAACTGGCAGCAGCAGCAGACCCTCTGAGGAAACAGGGGAATACTAGTTGCAGGGAACAGAAGTGATATCTTATCTGATTGTCAGAGTACCAGATATCTACTTTCTGGTGGATTCGAGCATTAGTTACCTGTGTGGGGTCTGAGCTTTTTTTCACCCAAGTTCCTTCAAGAAACAGACATTTTCATCACGACTGGAAAATCACTTTATCTCAAGTGTACCTGAAAGGCACCTGGACTGTTACTTTCTTGCATTGGAGGTGACAAAAGTAAAACTAGGCGAGAAAAAAAGGATTTCTAATGTTAAGTATACTTTGCTTCCTGTTTTAGAGGTAATGTCAACTCTTTTTTAGATTCAAGGCAGTAAAGTCAAATTAAATGTTTCCATTTCCTTTGAACAGTTTTAGATTGTGTTTTCAAACCTTGGCTATACTTCATAGAAGTCTACTGCTTTAATTAGATTTTAAATATCTTATAAGATGGAGTGTGTGAAATGTTTCATTGAAGTCTCGTTGTAAGCGTTCTTGAAAATGTGCTTCTTCCTTAAGACATAAAACACATATACACCCCTTCCCCAGTGGAATAATCAACAGTAGAAAGAAATAATTTAATAAATTACAAAATCATTGCAAATCTCAGCACACAGTCATCTTTTTCTTACCTACTTCATTTGTCCGTGTTTCCCATGCACTTTTAAAACCCTATCACTAGTAAATTGACTTTAGGAGAAAGTTAGATGTTTAGCTTAGTATCTGTAAGTGATATGCTCAAATGTTAGGTTTTAAGATCCTCTGATAAGTATATTCTGTACTCATTTGATTGCAGAATTTGCATTACACTTTTGACGTTTATAAACAAATATAAATAATGAGAAAATAATGGAATTGGTGATGTCTCACCAATCAGATTATTTCCAGAAAACTAAGGGTAAAGAGAACATAACTGGTTTTGCTGTCAATATCTAGGTTTATAGAAGCATATAATCGTAATCATAGAATAGTTCACTTTGGAAAGAACCTTCAGAAGTCATCTAGTCTAAGCCCCATGCAATAAGCAAGGGACATCTTCAATTGCATCAGCTTGCTCAGAGCCCCATCTAACCTGACCTTGAATGTTTCCAGGGATGGGGCATCTGCCATCTATCTGGGCAACCTGTTTTAGTGTAAAAATTTTTTTTCCTTATATCTAGGCTAAATCTACCACCTTTTAGTTCAAAGCCATTCCCCCTTGTGCTGACACAACAGGTCATATGGAAAAATCTATCCCCATCTTTCTTATAAGTTCCTATTAAGTACTGAAATCACCTTCCTGTCCTCTATGTGCCTTAGCATATCTTCTAGGAGGGTATGTTCTATGATCTTTCCAGGCATAGAGGTAAGGCTGACAGATCTGTAGTTCCCAGTGTCCTCTTTTCTACCCTTTTTAAAAATAGGTGCAATTTTCCCCTTCTTCCAGTCATCAGGGACTTCATCTGGACGACATGACTTTTCATGGAGAGTGGCTTGGTAACCATATCTGAGAATTCCTTCAGGATTCTGGGATGCACCTCATCATGACCCATAGACTTATGTATGTTCAGATTCCTCAGATGGTCACAGATCTGATCTCTTCCTTTTTACTGAGTTTACTGAGTACTGTTGTATATCCACAAGTAGAAGGCAAGACACTCTGACTAGACAAATAGAGAGAGATATTTACTTTGTCATAAGATACAGTGTTCTAGTATCTACCTCCTTAGTGTATATCTAAACTGCTGTCTCTGATGTGGTAGCGTATTTCCCAACATAAGTAACCGTGTTTTACTAAGATAGGTAGGCATGTTTACTAGGTTCTGTTCGCACTTAAGAATTGAAAGCTGTGGTGCTTACACATGGCAGCTTTTGCAAGAAAACGTCATGAGATTAAAGAAAAGTTGACAAAGAACATGGAAAAGTGCCAAGGTAATCAATATCTCCTTTACCCTGGTATTCACTGATAAGACTGGTCCTCTGGAATCCCATGCCCCTGAGACCTGTAGGAAAGTCCATATCAAGCAGAACTCAACAGAGAAGAATCAGGCTTCAGAGCCTTCAATGAAATTGGACTTGGGTAAGTCCATGGGACTACATAGGAAACACCCATATATTCTAAGGGAGCTGGCTAATGGCATTGTGAGGCCTTTCTTAGTTATCTTTGAAAGGTCATGGTGACTAAAGAAGATTTCTCATCATAGGGAAAAAGATACTACTCCTATCTTTAAAGAAGACATGGAAGAGGAACCAGAAACTACAGATTGACCAACCTTACCTCAAAGTCTGGAGCAAATTTTCCTTGAAACCATTCCCAGATTTGAAGGATAAGAAGATGACTAGCTGTAGTACATACGGATTTATGAAAGTGAAATAAATCCTGACCATGCTAATAGCCTCCTATGTTGACTTGACTGGCTTTGCGGATGATAGGAGAGCAGGGAATGTTAATCTCAACAACAGCAAGGCTTTTGGCACTGTCACTCACAACATCTTCATAGACTAGGCATGTTACTTTATCCTTCCATTTTTCAAAAGAGAAATATAAATGTTTCCATCTTTATAAAGCAACTTTGGATTTAAATGTAAAACCAAATGTAGATATTTATATTCTATGTACAAACAATATTTTTCAATTTAATGAAAATGATATGATTAAAAATAATAATGAGAAAAGAGAGAAGAAAGAATTTGATACTCAATGCTTGTGTCAACTTTTGTGTCACTGAAATTCAGGCATTTAGCATTAATCTTTTCTGATTCAGTTGAGAAGCCCTGTTTATTTTATCACACCTAAAAAATAACCCTAGGAGGCTAATAGACAACTAATTAAATATGAAGTCACCATTCATTCTGTTACATGTCAGTGACTGCTGAATAGGAGGAAAGGAGGTGGTAGGGAAAAGATTACAAACAGCTGTTTAACTGAAGCTATGTCAAGCCAGAACAGATATTGCAAAAAAAAAAAAAAAAATTATAACAAAGCAAACATCTCCAGATCAGGTGCAAAAAGAGCTGCTTGTCTAAGTCCATTTTCAGTGGACTTAAGTCAATTTGAAAAGTGTCCCTTGCTGGAAATTTCAGTGGCAAACCTTTGCATATAGAGTGAAATAGGTGGAAAGAGAATATTTTAAACGTGAGAAGAAAGGCAAGCAAGAGTACTTACAATGCTAAAGCATATTCTGTGCTGATACTGTGGATAAAGAAAAAGTTGCTACATTCATGCTCTCACTCAATTGTTCTCAAAAATCCTGAAATGCAGGGATGTAGTACTGTATATTTATAAAACAACATCCAATGAAACCAGGTTAATTAAATTAGTGTGGATGATGTTTTTCTTTTGATTGATATTTACATGATCTCTTTGGGAAAACTCACTTTCTACTTGTTTTCAGCCACATCTGTACCAGATTGTACGGAGGCTGAGGGATCTATACTTTTGTTTCAATGTATATTGCAACATTTTTATTGCATTCCACAGGTCCTCCAGTAAACGTTACTTGCAATATTTTTATCAACAGTTTTGGATCAGTCACAGAAACCACAATGGTAAGTGCTATGATGCCAATGGCAAGAGAACAACAATACTTAATACATGTCATGAACACAACCTGTCAATCTTTCTATTTATTGTTCAACTTGCAGGTCCTCCTGTAAATGTTACCTGCAACATATTTATCAACAGCTTTGGTTCAATAGCAGAAACTACAATGGTGAGTGGGACTGGTCATTGAAGCCATCTTGTGAAGGAGTGCGATGTGAATAGAGATGCTCAGGACATGGGGATGTTTATCAAGTTATTAAGCTACTAAAAACCTACCGCCTATATTAAAGTAAAATAAACATAAAAATAGCACAAAGGTTTCTGAGAAGACAGATATGAATATAGCCTTTTTTACTCACCCATGTCTTTTGATCCTTGCATGCAAAGGCATCAGCATAACATTAATATATATAGCTATATAAAGAGATATATAAATTACTAAACTCAACTACCAAGTCTAAACGTACATATGTAGTGACTGCACCATAGCCAGTAGTGACCGTGATGGCAGCAAACATAGCTGTGTGAAAAACACCTTTCTCATGTTTTATTAGCACCGAAAATGCAGAGGAATGTCTAGAGCTCAGATAAGAGGCTTCCTGCCAAATACTCTGTATTTTGAGTGGGTCTTACATCACATGCTGAAATATCTGTTGCCCTAGATCGTGCTGACAGAGCCACCAGAATGGTCTAGTCTAACTTAGCTAAATCTCTGTGAATTGCAGCCACATCAGCAACTGAAGTGACTGCATAGTTAATGCATTTACTGTTGAGTCAAAAGACTAAAACATATAGCTATAGGGATACTTGAGTATTTTGAGGGTTAAATTGGTGCTAGTAAATTATGGGATCCCAGCTGACTGAAATGTGTATTTTGACTGAATTCAAAGAATGTTCTAAGTAAAAAAAAACAACACCAAAATGAAAAAATCAGATTTAATTTTTATATATATAGAATTAAACAGTTCATTTTTTTAGTTCAAGATGAGATTAATGGAAATGAAAATTTTAGTCCAATTTTTTTTTTAGCCTAGGAGTCAATTTTTTTTTTAATCATTGTTTGCAAGGAAAAGTTTTCTGACTCCATTGTAGAAGATATTGAGTTTTTAAAACTTCTTTTTAAAAAAATGAACAAAAAAAGGTCAGTTGTTTTTTCAAGCATACATACACCTTACTACTGTGTTTAGCCCAGAGAGAATTTTTATGTCTTATAATTATGTGACGAACTCATATAATTACGAGGTGCTCATATACAAGAAGTGACTTAAACCCATTGTAGAAAGTCTCTAGTGACAGATACCAGCTTGAATTTGAACTCTTCGAGTCACTGATGCCACAAAATAAACTAAAAATGAGTGCTCTCACCTTCATTCAAATTTTGCAAGAGTTCTTAATTGCCTTCATTGCCTCAGGACACTATGAACAGCTGTGGACATTTTTGAAACAATTGCAATGTAGCTTCTTGACTCTTGTTTTCCAGAGATTCCTACACAGGGTCCAGATGTTTCTGTATTTTGTGAAGCGAGAGGCAAAAAAGCTACTTTGCATCCTGTATGACTGAGTTCTTGATAACTAAAAATGAACTTGAAACCCACAAAAGGACTTAAAGTATTTCCAATAAGTATTTTTTTAATAAAAAATTCCTGCAATTCTTACAATATGAAGAGAGAGCACATATTTAGCTCAATTTATTTTATTTTTTATTAGAATACTTCATTTAAATACTATGATAATTCATGCCATCATTTTAGAAAGTGGTACCCAGGGAATGTAGGAACACAAATTTTGTGCTCCTAAACATTTTTATTTTAAAAATCAGTCTTTAACATTTTCTAGAGATAAATGTCAATATATTGTTAGGACAGGTTTCTTTCTTAAATAGTGTGGGAAATACACTGACAAAAATAGCAAATTATAACATGCAGAGATATTAAATAAACAAATAAGCTAATGCTTTAGAGTATGTATCTGTAATACTTTAAAAACATCTTAAAATAAAACTAAACTTGAAGTTAAAAATGACAGGAAAAACTGTATCTTGATTTAACATAATTATCAATAGACTAAATTTTAATTTTTGTTGTTTAATATTAATTTGGTTTCCTATGTTTAAACAATTCTTAGAGGATGTCTATGAATGTAGCTTTATTTTTTAACCCAGCAATATCTGTTGATCTTAGTGTGTAGAGGTATTTGTCTAGAGTTAAGTAGCAAAAATTCTGCACGTCACTGGCTTTACAAGATGGCATTCAATGAAAATATTTGCACGACCTAATGCTGATTGCATTAATTAGACTCCTTCATTGCTTTGATTAAATCCCCTCATTACATTTTACCTTCTATCAAATATGTTAATGTGCACCTTTCCAATGTTCATTAACACATTCTGCTGAAAACAGCCAGACATTCAAGCAGATTTAAAAGACTATTGGCTTTCTTATTTTGCTTTGTTCATAATACTGCTGAAAGTGTGGAAAGATTTCTCTTAGATGCTGTTCAATGGTTTGACATTGATTTTCTTAATGGTGTCACTTGTTTAGTGACCAATGAGACTACTTTTAGGATGTTTAAAAACTGCTCTGAGAGACAGACATCAATTGCTGTTCTATCTTCTTTACCGTTCTGAAATAGGTGTAATTGTGGTAAAAATGTTGGCATACGTTGTGATAAATAATGGGTTCTGTTTGACTCCTAGAATTCATTTTTTTTCCAATAAAATGCTTGTGATGGTTTTGACATAAAACTAAATGATTAATTTAAAACCCTGGATTGTAAACTCAATAGAGACATTAATGTCTCAGAGGACAGGAACACTTAGTGAAACCATGTACATGTACCGAAAGGGTATTATCAGAACATCAGTTGGATGATCTGCAGCAGCTCATCGGAAACTTGGGAGATGAAAACTTGTTTAGAGAAGATTTCAGTAGGAGAAATGAGCATGGCAAACAGGGTTACAGTCCCAAATCTAATACATTCAGTAAGCCAGGTTCTCAATAGCATAGTGGGAAGAGTTTTTGTTTTCTGATTAGGACAGAAACCAAGATGAATTTCATTCCTGTGTGAAAGGCCAGCACAACTCTTATTTTTCGCCAGCATGTTCTTCTAAAAGCTAAAATATTTCATTCAGAAATAAACCAGGACTTTTTGCTGGGTCTCTCCAAAAGGCTGAATTGCACAGACTCTCCAGGAGTTTTGTTCCCAAAGATCTAGGGAAACAAAATGCATATGTATATAGTCTTTCCACGCTACAATGCACATATGAGACAGTATCACAATAGATATTTTTGCACCAAAAGAAGTAATTTTCTTCCATATTAAGATGATATATATTATACCAAAATGCAATCAGTTTTAGAAAAGGCCAGAGTCAAGATGGAATTCTTGGAAATTTTCTTCATTGATTCACTTGTCTTTCATTTAAGACCTAACTTGTAAAGGAAGAGACAAAAAACCCCATTCCCGAGTAACTTTGCTGAATATAGCAGTTGTGCCAGTAAGCTCTGTATCTATTTTTGGAAGCATTCACACATGCAGTATTCAGCAGAAAATTCACTGTACAGCATGACTTCAGTTGAGTATTACAGATGAGTAATCTACATCAGGCCAAGAAGAGTCCCAAATAATTCAGATGTTTAGTGCTGTTAATGATCAGGATTTTTCAACTATCAGCTATGGGAGAAGTGAACAGCAGTTTGTACATTGATGAGCTAATTTTTAATTGCAGAAATGACTGTGAGGCCATTACTACTGTTGTTATGCCCTGTAATCAATGATGGACACTAGGCAGCAGGTTCTCTGTTGGCACAAATGCATTCAACTCCAGTTGTGTTTTGGGTATTTATGTTAGCAGGAAAATTTGTCATTCATTTGTTTTAAGAGCTGGGCTGTGGCTGGCTGGCTGATATCTTCCCTCAAGAAAAAAAAAAATTACCTACTAACTTGTTAGATCCCGATTAATTCATACGTATAGTTTTAACTGCACAGCGCTTCACTCAAGCCTTTGGGGAGAACTTGCACACTGTGGCGGTTTAGTCAAGTGTCCACCCAGTCATGAAACCACTTCCCCTCCTAAACTGGACAGGAGAGAGAGAGAAATATAACAGTTTGTGAGTCAAGATGAGAACAGAGAGATTGCTCAGCAATTAGTGCCGTGGGAAAAACAGTCTTGGTGAGAAAAAGGTTTGATTTATTAAACGAGCAATAAGAACAGGAAGATGAGAAATAAAACTGAATCTTAAAACACCTCCCCCGACCTCTCCCTCTTCCTGGGACTCTCCTTCCCTCTCCTCCAGCAGCGCAGGGGATGGGAGATGGGGGTTGCAGTCAGTTCATTACAGATGGACTTTGC
>WBNH01006515.1:0-33063 GCA_013401255.1 Urocolius indicus | reverse complement strand
GGGTCTAAGCACCTTTCTCACCCTCCTTCTCAACTGACCTTGGTGTCTGCAGAGATGTTTTCACATTCTCCCTCCCTGTTGCTGCTGTAATTCAGCAACTGCACAATAACTTCTTCTCCAATACATTATTCACAGAGACGTTACCTCCATCAATAATTGGCCAGGCCTGGGTCAGCTGTGGGGTCCATCTTAGAATTGACTGGCCCTAGCCCTATCAGCTACAGGGGATACTTCTGGCAGATCTTTGTTTAAAGAAGTCCCCCTGCTACCAAAAAACCTGGCTCAGGCAAAACCACTACACATACTTAGGTACACAGGTAATCAGGTGCTTTTCTATTGCATGACCATGTAATAGATCATTAAAGAGCTACTTTTTAGTTAGTATTCATATTGAGGATTTAGAGAGAGAGAGAGAGAGTAGCTTTTTTTGGCAAGCTCCTCTTATGCATGGAAGGCAAGCTAATTCTGATGTTTCCCTCAGACATCCAATTCAACACCTGGGTGGTCCATGCTGTTGGAGAGAAAGGTGAGAGGAAGGCTAAGATCTAAATTGAGTGTTAGTTCAGAGACAGAAGTTATTATTGAAGAGGGAGCAGGGCTTGACTACACCCTCCTGCCATAGCCGTGCCTGAGACCAAAGGCATACAGAGCTTTGCTCTGTGAATCTGGCAGTGAATCTGGTGGCCATGGATTTGCTGAAAGACCATTTCAGTCTAGATTTCTATCCGAGTCCTTAAATCTCCAGCTAACTCTGCTAAAACTAATCAGGTGTCTATTCCTTCAGTATGTTGGAAATACTCTGATCTTATGGCTTGAGAACAGAGGAAAATTGTTTATGTGAATTGCCTTGAACTATCTTTGGCATTGGTGTTGCAACTGAGATTGAATCTTCAGGTCCACATTCCTCATTCAGAGTGATGATGCTGTCAGAAAGAATTTGTGGAGCAGGTGTACTCATGGTTGTGTAGGAGTACATTACTACAGTCCACCCACTTGTACCCTCAGGAACTTGCAAAATACACACTGTAGTCTGCCTGAGCTCCATGTTGTTATACTGATCTCAGGAGAAATTTTCTTCGGAAAACAGCTACAATGTTAGCACAGGAAAAGTACATACAAAATTCTGCACATAATGAGGTCTGACTGTGTAAACACACATCCCTCTTAACTGCTTGTACAGCAAGCATGGGAGAAAAAAGTAATGATAGTTTTATGCTATGCATATTTCCTTTTTTATTTCTTATTAAAATATCTATACATATAGATATATGCAAAGCATATCAGAAATAAAAAAAGACTGCAGTGATGTTTTGCTTCTAACAACAAAGCTTGCAGAGAGAAAACATTTCTAAGTTTGCCCGTGTCATGTCTGATATATTTACAAGGGTACATATTGAAAAAGATAGCGTGATCCTATTAGCATTATTTGTGCCTTTGGTATAATATATGTCATTGTTAGTTCTACGAATAAGGATTTTTCAGACCTGTTTTTGTTATCTAAATCACCATTTAATGGAGTTCACGAAAGCACATTTATTTTTAGATATGTCTAAACAATTTATTGAGTTGACTTTTTTATGATTTTGGTGTCATGAAGGGGAAAATGTCTCTGCTTTCCATAGTCTTCATTGTATATCTTATTTCAAAGAAAAATTTAAAACGGTTGCACAAGTAGTTGCAGACATTCTATTTTATCAGCAGTTGCTGATGTCAGCTTCTGCCTTCTTTTCTGCAAAATATAAATCAAGCATCGTCTTGGATTTATAACTAAAACTGTCCCATATAAAATTATAAGCCATTCTCAGTTTCTAAGACCAAGAAAGAGTGGAAAGTATGCTTAGGATTAGTGTACCCTCACAAGATGCTATGGCATTTTATAAGCTCAGAACTGCAACTCGCTGTTTGATCTTTAACTGTATTAAACCACATCATCATAAAAAGTATAGTGGTATGTGAAAACCAGACACTGGCTTTTCTAGATATATTTAACAAATGTACTATTCTTGAGTCCTTTGTCAGGTTTGTCTTGCTCTGATTAGTAGACATTCCTGTTTTGACTCACATATGCCCAATGGCAACGTGAAAATGCTAAAGAAAACAAGAAAAATCACATTGGTAGTGATATTGCAAAGCATCTTTCCATTGGGTTCAAAAGCTGCATCAGTTTGGGTGTCAAAAGTATTCTGTCAGTGCAGCAGCACACCAACCTATTGAATGAAGGATGGGAAATACTGAAGCTTGGAGAGGCTCACACACAGAGTCTGCATATTGGGCAAGATGCTTTCTGCAGCATTTCTAATTAAGAGTGAGAATATTTATTTACATTTCAAGGATGATATGTTCTTTAGACTATGCAGTTCAGTGGCCTAACTAAACTTGCACCAACTCACACATTTTCCAATTCAAAAGCAGAGTGCTGCCATTTTAACCTATTGCAGCTACCATAAAGCAATTCCTAAATGCAAAGATTTTGTACAGTTGGCAGAATTATCTGATGACGTGTTCTTTTGAATAATATAGTAAATAAAAATATTATCCAATATTTTCTTTTCAGAGAAAGAGTAGACATATTTCTAAGACAGCATTCACAAGTATCTTAAATGTAGTAACTTCAGCTGAATATGCTATAATAGTAGGGGAAGGTGGGGGAGATGAAGGTCTTATTTGCTGTCCGGAAATTCAGGAGAAGGAGAGTAAGCATTAGCATCCTTCCATTCCTTCCATAGAGTTTAGACCCTAAAAGCTCTTTTCATACTCCTCTTTAAAAGCCAGCTCTTGACACAGTGTTAATGTTGGTTCTAAATGAGCCCCTAAGTAATTGCTGCCTTTCCCAGTTGTGACTAGCAGACCACTGAGCAGAAGAATTCAATTAGAACAATTTTAATGGGATGCAGAGAGGGAGGAGTGAATGAAGGAACATAGAGAGAAAAGCATACAGTAGATAGAAAATGGATACAAACAGTAAATAACAAATAATGATTTAACTTCTATACAAATCTGGCTTCACTGGAATTAGCAAATATTCATGAGCAAATTAGAAATAATTGATTTACATATAGGAAATAATTAGTTTAAATTAGTAGCTTTATAGAATCCTTGTTGAAATTTTATATATCTTGCTGCAATGCTATTTGACTTTCTAAGTACCTCTGAGTTAAACCATATAATTCAAAAGAGGGTTATATTTAATACTAGAAGTTGCAGTTATTATTTTTCTCATCACTGAGGTAATTTTGATTTGGAAAATGTACCAGTTGTGTATGTTTGGTTCAACATAGCATTTAGACTGCTTTATTTCAAACGACACCTCTTCTTCAAATGAATACTTTCTGCAGTGCTGGTACTGTAGTAAGTCTGAGAGCATAAAGAAAAAGTGGCCTTCTAGTTTTGGTAAGTGCTTAGTAACCTTTTTTTACATGGCATTTCTGTAGGACTACAGAGTGAACATTTTTTTGAGACAGCAGTGGAATGACTCACGTCTGGCTTACAGTGAATATCCTGACGATTCCCTGGATTTGGATCCCTCTATGTTGGACTCTATTTGGAAGCCAGATTTATTCTTTGCCAATGAGAAGGGAGCAAACTTCCATGACGTCACGACAGACAACAAGTTGCTGAGAATTTCTAAAACTGGAAAAGTGTTGTACAGTATCAGGTAAACTAGGTTATTTTTTTTCCTCTTCATCTCTTCTTCTTCCTGCTCTCTTTTTGTGGGTGCAACTGTGCTTACAGAACTTAACGTATTTTTTTCTTGTGCCATGTGTACAATTGAAATAAAAATTAAACATAGCAGGGTAGAAGGAAAAACATGCCTAAGTTCCTTTACTACTTTTCTTTTTGCAAAATAGTCTGTAAATGGCACAGCAGTACTTAGTCTTATTAGAAACGAGACTGTCTAAAACTTTGATGTTATATGCCTCATTAATTCCCATTAGCATTCACTCAAGTCACTCCTCTTAAAAGAGAGGAAATCAACACCTCAGTAGTTTGTGGGCTACAATTTAAAAGTAAAGGAGAATAATATTTTGAATGGCTGCTAAACACCTTAAGTGAAAACATGGTTGAAACACAACAAATTTGTCATACAAGTCACCGGGTAATTGAATGTGTCTATTCACACACACACACACAAAATAGGAATTACAGAAAACATTTTTAAATACTAAGTGTATTGAAGTGTTTGTCACATGATTGGATTTAGGCTGTATTGATAAACATAATTTGATATGACCTGATGAAATGGGATGTATGAAGAGAATAAGAATTGCATAGCACAGGCATAAACAACAGCAAATAATCTGCAGTACTTATTAGATATTCAGCTTGCTGTGCTCTGTTAATTGCTTAATATAGGTAGTCAAAGATGCAAACCACTGTATTATTACTCTTGCAATTGATTAAAAAAAAAGAGTAATTACTATGTTTTATTATTTCCTGGGAATATTTATCAGCTTTTGCCTTTCTTGCACCATGGAAAGCAAACATGAGAGTTTTTGTTCAACAGGTTGTTTAGCAAATTTACTCATCTGTAAGGGAGAATAGTTTAGAAAGCAGTTGTTTCTGACTGGGAATTCTGTTTATGATCTGCATTTTAGTTAAGGAATTATTATTGATCTAGGTTCAAGACAGCCATGCTCTTTAGAATGAGAAATAAATAAATAAATAAATAGGTAAATAAATACATACTTGGCACTTTTTAACATTTACTTAATTCTTGTGAAAATTCCTTGGTAAAATCCCAATACCATTTGGTTGGATTAAGCCAGATGGAGAGTAAATGTTTATGGTGGAGGGTTTGAAATTGGTGTATCTGAACATTAAAAAAATATGATAAGATATAAGAATGAAAGTAGACTAGCAGACTGATAAACATGCTGTCAATTACAAATATTTATTTTTTTACCCTGGGAAAGAAATTAATGCATCTGTTTGTTTGAATGACATGGACACCATCTTATTAGAGGCAATAGTGCCGTTGAGTGCTGTTCTGAATGCTGATGGATGATTTTCCTGACATATGTGCATGTGGGAAAAGTAATACTTTGAGATGCCATACCAAATTTGTAAAATTCCCACGTTGAAGTGCAAATTAAACTAAAGCGGAGTAAGTAGTATTTCACTGGAGTACTAAGCAAAACTCCTTGTTTCTCATTTGTATCACACAGCAGTAACAAAGCCTTACCTGGCACCCCTAGCATGGCATATCACTTTTTAATACTTTACAGTGAAGAAAACTTTACAGAGTACAGTAATTTTAAGACAGAAGTAATTAGAAAAACTTGTATTTATTCTCTAGATACTGGGCTAGGTGCATTCTGTGTATTGCCAGTCACTTTTAGTTGTGCTATGCAGAAGCGAACAAGGATATTTTGGTTATTGATTTCAGTACATTGAGGATGTTATAATCCTGACATTTTCACTTCTGTATCACTTCCTGATATCATGTTATTAAACATTTAGCATTTACTGTGCTGTAAATTTTTATAGCACTTCACAAACATGTCTGAGACATAGTGGTTTAGGCTGTTTTGTCATATTTCCAAATTTAATACAATTGAGGTCAATTTAATCTCACCTAAATATAAACTGCTGTCTGCATAAAATGAGTTTTAACTGCTTCTGGTAATTAATGGATAGGAAGAAAGGTATATGTATTACATGGCAATTATATTTTTCTTCCCTCGACACTGTACTGAATACATGGAAATAAGCTATACAGGAGACACAATTGGTTTACGCTGTTAAATGCTCTCAGAGACCAATGCTGCTCTTTCTGAAAAGAATTTGATTAGATCTGATGGTCCATCTTTTATTAAAACAAGACATTGTATGTGGAATAGGGGTGCTCAAATAAATCATGGAAAGGCCAGTGAGGATCTGGTCCATGTGTTGCTTCCACTGAAGTACTTTGTTCTGGGACTTTTCTCACCCCATGATAAGCCTGAGGCTCTTTTTCCTTCTCTCAGTGGGGATGAGCCATCCTGCATTTACCAGTGATGGTAGGCATGATGTAGATTTCCATCACAGTTTACTTTATAATCATTAGTTATGATTCTCTTGCTTGCAGACTTCTAGATCTATATTTATTTCTCTGGGAGTTATTATGGAAAACAAAGCTAGAGTTATTGATGGTTGTTGTACCTACCTATGAATCATATAATTTTAGGAATCAAAATTTATTTTTAGATATTTGCTGCATGCTCAGATAACTACCTTGGTATTTATTTTCATCTCAGATAGCATGCTATATATGCTATATAGAGCCTGAGGCTCTGTCTCTGATTAGCTGGTCCTGGTCTAAACATTTGGGTACCACAGAGAGAACTAGAACCTTGTGGAGGGAATCCAGCACTACTCAATACTGCAAATATGTGCTATTGACACTAGAGATTAAAAGCAGCTCTTCGACATGCATATATTTCAAAAAGTCATCAGTTTCAGCAAAGTTATATTTAGCAAGAGACTACGCTTTACTCAAGATCAGTCTCAATTGCATTCTTTGAGCTGCAAAGCAGTTAAATAGGTATAACTTCTATTTTAAAGTCTTCTGCAGTAAGCAGTCAACAAGGAGAGTTTGTTATAGCAGTATTCAATAGGATTAGCTTAAATTGGGTATATTTTGTACGCTATAAAAACAACAAAAGTTAAAAGCAGGGCCTAGATAATGTTACCCTCTAGATTCCTGTGACTCACCTGCTCCCAATCCTTGTGTTATCTCTGCATGAACTGGATTTTATTCTCTTGCAAAGAGTGACAGCCCTGTGTGCTGATACTGAAAATCCTGTTTCTGGCACTCTCCTGTGCAACACCTGGATTTTTACATTGTATATACTGCTGGAACAATTTTATGTTCCCATACCAAGGACAGTATCTTTCCTGTCCCATTGCAGACATCTGGAGCATCAGCAGGCTTCACTTTCTCTCCAAGCCACCTATGTGAGCTATCTGATTCCCACAAACTCATTTCAGGCTGCCAGCCAGCTCAGAATATTAACACTCGCCAAAAGCTTATTTTAGTAAAGTGATATAAAATGGAATGGTTTTATTTAAGGTTTTGGTGGAGTTTTTTTCTGCATAAATTGCCTCCATCTCCTTTTAATATTTTCAGTGCCTCTCAGCCACCTGAGCTTGATGCAGAGTTAGACATAACTTAGCTGTAATATTAATTCATGACATCAAACCTAGAATATATTGTCTAGGAAAGCAAGGGGACTGTAGTGTTTCTTCTGCACCAGAAAACACTCCCAATAGTCTGGTAAGATTGTAGAGCTGTACTCTGAGACATAGTGCTAGTGCACTTAGCCAGAAAGTGTTATAAAGCAAATTACTTAATATTTTTAAAATATGCAAAGATTTTAGAAGGTGTATAAGTTGACAGGAGAGCCGTTTTGAATTCTAGGGAGAAGATTTGTGCAAATTCACAAATTACATTTCTTCTCACATTTTTGCTTATACCTATTCAAAGAGCAATGAAATACCTAGGAAGAATTTTCTCCAGTCTTTTGAAATATCTTGGTTTCTTTCTTTGTTTGCCACTTTACAAGGAATGTTAGTCAGGTAGATGATTAGCCTCTTTGTGGTTTCAACACTGGACATAGTATTAATTGTAAAATATTATTATGGACAAAGGCAGAGTGTCTATTAGAAATCAGTACTGTGCTGTTAGGGCATCATGATACAGATAAGTTCAAGCTATTGGGTTGCTCTCTATTTGTATTGTACTTCTGAGGGTGATTATCAGCCCCTCCATTCAGCATCATGTAGCTGACAGGATGAGTAGGCCTCTCCTACTTATGCAACCTAAGAGAAGTATTTGTGAAAGCAGCACATTTATTTGCTCTGCTGTTCCCTGTGCCAGCTGCCTGATTCAAGGGTCTCTAAAATCAACTCTTCCTGGTGTGCCTATAATGCTTAGTGACAGAGCATGAGTTGACTCCCCTCTACGCTTCCACTGCCTCACACACTCTTTTGGGTTATGAGTTGTGATTACTGTGTCTTCATGTAAATCATCAGAAGTAATCTAAAACACTTTTATTATGCAATTTCCTGAGTGTAACTTCTGATTATTGTAGTCCTGCCTGTCCTTGTGTTCTTTGCCCTCTGGGAAAGAAACACAAAGTAGATTAAGGAAATATGTAAGTAGCACTGCTAGTCTCTCCAACAGAATATTTGTAGGTAAAAAAAGTCCACTCTTCTTCTGAAATATTTTATTTTTCAGCAGGATCACACCTCTTTTTGTGTGTGTGTCTACTACAGAATGTGTTGCCACATTTTGATAAAGTCAGGCATGGGTTTTCTAAAACAGTTGTGGGGTACAGACCTTATCAGCCATCCAGCAATGAAGCTCCGCTTACACCTTAAGAGATCATTGTGTGTAAGTCATCCATGACACAGCACAGTGTAGCCTCACGGTGTGGTAGGAAACGTTATGTTCTACAGTTCTGTGTGAATCCTGTGCTTTAATTTGATGGTTTCAATTTTATTTTACAATCTAATGTTGAGATTTAAGAGGATTTGGACTTTCCTAGCAGCATTGTCTTTCCATGTGACAGATTAGCAGAGAAGAGAGAAAAGAGACTGTGTTCATGATTGGCATGGCTGTTTACTATGTTGGAACCCCTCTCTCTGACCTCACTCAATCATATTTATTACCTCAGATCCTATCAGAACACTATATCAATCTTGACAACATGGAGATTTGTGACATTGGAAATTAATCTCAATTAACATTGGAAAATTTTTGTAGAAAAATTTTAGCTATCCTGCAAGCAAAACTGCTCACTACCCTGACTTTCCAAGAGCATAAAATGTCTTCATATAACTTAAAGTAAATTTTTCACATTTAAAATAAACAAAACCCATGAAGAATAATCAATGCAGAAATACTAACAGAAACAGAGCACCTATCTAAAAAAGTTTTATGTTCCACAGTTGCACTGTGGCAGAAGCCTTATTGTGCTGGAATCACTAAGCTTTATTAAACTGTACAATGTTAGCAGGACACAATGACTTCCTAAATTGTTTCTGCATGCTATGTGAATCCAGTGAATTTGACAAATTTGTCTTCCCATGGGCATGATTACAATAATAACAATGGTTTCAGAGGCTAAAAAACTGTAGTCTTTTGTGAGACAAGTAGCCATTCTTATTATGGCTGAACTCAATGTCCTTGGATTATCATTAGCTGCCCAGTTTTCACCCATCCCTTTCCTTTTCTACTTGCCCTTACTCCTGCTTCTCCTTCCACTCCCACTCCCCTTCCTTTTGGGTTCTTTCAATTAAATAGCCTGAGATACTTCTTGTCTTTTGGGCTGGTTTCCTAACACTGTCTTAACTGTGTACTCCCACCACCCACTCTGTTCTTTTTCATTCCCTCCCAATCCATATATTGAGATTGAGAATCACTCCCTGTGTTTCCAATACTCTAATTTTCCTGTTGTATCTAGAGGACTTGTTTGGCATAACAAATAATGAAACCTAGTAAATAAATAAAAAATCCTAACGTGTGTACTTTGTTATGCAACTAGCACAGCTATTGTCAAAGCCCCATTGATTGTCCTGCTTAAGGAAAGAATAATTTACATTTTAATGACACAAAATTAGTTGTTTTTTCCCTTCATAAGGCATTTCAGGCATGGTAGGGATATGTACATTATATCTGAACATGTACTGCCTCACTTCTTCCTCTAATGCTGTGCACATCTCCAGCTGACTCACAAGAGCACTGGTGGTGAGGTAAATCCAAACACAACAGGAGAGGTACTTAGATTGAAGGACAATGCTGCCAGGACAACAAATGACTCTGAACTGGTTATACATGAATCTAAAGTGAAAGTTATAAAATTTCTAGCTACGTATGTTTTGAATTATAAGAACAACATTCCAGCAGAAATAGGGAGGAGGATGGAACACACAAGGGCATGACAACTAGATGTCATTTAAATGAACCTTGATAATTTTTGAGTGGGATTAGATGATATGAGTATGTGCAATAGCAGATGACCAGATTTGATGACCCATGATTTCACTTCTATATCCCTATGCTCCAGTTTCTCAAATAAAACTGAAGACTTTGTTCTGAGTAAAAAAGTCTGCTGCTGGAGACAAATTTGTACACATAAAGTTGTTCTTGGTTGACAGGAACAAAAAATACTGACAGATGATTAGTTCTGGATGTGTATGCCAATGGGATAGTTACATAGCCAAGACACATGTCTGTGTACCTTCTTTCCTTAAGGGTAAAGGAATGCCTGCCCTTGACTACAAGTCACCAATCACTTCATTTACCCATTGAACTTGCTTTAGAGAGGTTAAAGGTCAGGTGTAAAATGATGTAGGTGTGGAAGCCCTTTCTAAATGGTACAACAATTCATGCTTTCTTGGAACATAGTCCTGGAGATGAAGGTCTTTTGCCAATTGCATTGTAATACATGGCTTAGAAGAGAGATGTCATCATGCCAGGAGGAGAGCAACACCATACTGCATCACATACAGCAGGAAAATTAAGATAGAAAATGACAGAGAAAGGAGATATGAAATACTGTTCTTTATGGAAGGGAAACAGGTGGTTACAGAATTTAACTGTACATGAAATCATACTTGAATTTAATTTCAGAGATTTGCTGAGCAATAATTAGAAAATCATTTGCTGGCAGCTCATCTGCTGGCATTGTGTATCTACAGACAATGACTGCATTACAATGAGAAGTGGGATGCCTCTAATAAAAAATCCACCACCCAGTTCCTTGCCAGCTCCAGTGTTGTTAAACAGTACATGAAGCAAAGCAAAGCACTGGAGGGATTGAGAAGGCATTCATAATCAGCCATATGTGAAACTCCAACCTACATCTTACATTTTACTTTGCAGACAAAGCTCCATGTCTCCTCTAAGTTCAACTTTAGCCCATTCCCATCTGACCGAATTGAAGCTGCAGAACATGACAAATAGTAGAGAAGAATTCCATAACTCCTTAAAAATAAGGGAAAATGCCGACAGTTTGACTGTTCCATTTAACAGGACAAAGCCTAGAAAATTACTAGAATTGACATTCAAAATGATGAGTCAGGACCCTGAAAAAATAATGAGACTACAAAATGAAAAGTCCTTTAAAGAAATACGGCACTAGGAAATTATTTTTGGAGAGCCTTCTGATATATGAGTGGTGTCTCTGTCCTTCTTTCAGGCACAGATCACCCAAGAGTATAAGGAGATTTTATATTCTCCTCCCTGTATCAGTGCCACTAGCCTGAATGGCATTTGCTCCTGTGTCTTGCAGTGCTGTCATGGTTGCTGTGCAACTCCTTCTCCCCTGACAGTTTAATGGGGAACTTTGTCTATTTGTGCTTAGGTAGTATTTTAATATTATTTCAGCAGCTATAAGGATTGAGACTTTAATTTTCCAAAGAAAAAATATTTTTGCCTTTATTGTTAGCTTGGATCTTTAAGAAAAACACCAGAAATCTTGCAAGTTATGACACTATCTTCGGAATTAGCAGTACTGGAAAAAAATCCCAGTTGTCTCACTAAACCCAACACTGGGGGCTTTGCACAGGTATGAGGCTTCATAAAAATGGCACATAGCCAATAATAGCAGTGAACATGTATGTAGTACTTGTATTCTGGTGTTTGCAGTGCAAATTGTGAAGATTCTTGTCCCAACAGCTGAGGTGCAGGTGGGTGTAGTGTGAAAGAATGAAGCGATAGGAATAGAAACAAAATGCTATTTTTGATACTGTGCCCACTCATGGTGAGGCACTTGATGCTTTTCATGTTTGTAAGACAATAATCATGATTTTTTTTTTTGGAGAGAGAGAAGGGACTTGTACCCATATCACCAGGACTATTCAAATCCCAACAGTATTTCTATACTTAATAAGGCTGACTCTAGTTAATTATCATTAGAAAAAAACTCTGTGAGGAGGTTGTTATTCTGTAGCCTACTCACAAGCCGCCACCTTTGCAGGATACTTAATGAATATTATATTCCTCCATTGTCAAATACATTGTATTGTGATCCACAGGATCTTTCTTTTGTAGGATCAATGTCCTCCTCCAGGGTGAGAGTTACCACAGAGATCAAAGGAAGTTTTGGGTGAATCATAACATACCAGATTAAAGAGTGTTAGCTGCTTGTAGAGAAGTGGGTTAGAATACAGTTTAATGGTTGCTGCAGATTAGGCGGTACATCAAATCCCAGTTAAAATTAGATTATCTCTTAAATTAGTAAAAAAATTCTGGGATTATGTAATGTGTAAACCCATTAATTAGGGTTTAATATGATACTAGCAGTCCTTTACTTCAGTTTTTTTATTGATCATTCATAGGCTATCTGTATGTGTGTCACACTGAAGCATTTTTGGAGCACTGTGAGATTATCAGAGAAATGGTATGGCAGTAATGAGCATGAGCATTCCAAACACCAAAAAGATTGGAGCTATTTTAAGAATAAACTGTTTACAAACATTTAAGTCATCTTGATTTTTTGTTTTGTTTTGTTTAATTAGAGGACCTTACCCTCCACTGATGGTGCTGCTTTGGGGATGAGACGTTAAAGGGCAGACTGGCCTCATGGCTTAACATCCCAAAGACAGGTGGCATTTAGCAGGAACTGTACAACAGGAAAGGGAGGAGGAAAGGATACAGGGACAGACTAGGATGCAAAGGAAAGAGACAGTAGCCATGTTTAGAGTAGCAATAGTGGCCATGCTGAGCTCTGCTGCTGGCCTGTCTGAGGGTATCTTCTACCACCTGGAGAAAACACTGACACTGCAAAGATACTAGTGTGGGGGTTTCTGATTAATGACAATGGTGTTGCAAAGGGGTTTCTGAGATGACCAGAAATGAAAGATTTTGAGCTGGGGTGGGAAAAAAGACAGACCCACAACCCAAGTCTGAGTGATTTCTCAGACATTCTGGTGAAATCAGGGAATGAAAGAGAAGGGGTTTCAAAATAATGCTGAGTGAAGAAATAAACAGATGCTGCTCAGAAGGATTTATCTAGTGTATGAGGGAATCCTCAGGAAGAAATTCCAGAGTTTAAGATAGGCAATGCTGCCCTGGAGTACTTGGATTACAAGACTGTCTCTGCCTCAGCTTTATTCAGTAATATTTTTTACTTTTAAAATTATTATTATTTTTGTCACAATTCATTCTTTGTTCATTCTTTGCTTTCTGACTCTGACTCTTCATTTTGTTATGCTCATACTCCATTTGTACTATTCTAGGGCTTCATTCTTCCTTGACTGTAGGATGAGTGAGGGAGCAGGAAGGGAAAGAAGAAAGCAGCTTTGCATCTCCTCTGGGGCAGCTTGCTGGCCCTGGCATTGTGTCTGAAGTGCTGGGGCACTGAGATGTGACTCTCTCCTACCCCCTCATGAACCCTGTCTGCTCAGCTGGAAAATATGTTCAAACCCCTATTTCTTCCTTTGGTGATCTGTGCATCCTGAGCCTGGCTAACAGGGATAAAGTATGCTTAGGTAACTGAAGATGAAATCTAGCCCTTGATCAGTTTCTTCTCCATTCAGCTTTACATATTGTTCATAAACTACTTCTCAACGGTGTTTTATGGTGCCAGGTCACCAAATCTATTGTTTGTATGTCTCAAATGCCTTGGTGGCATGGTGCCTAATAAAATAAAATAAAATAAAATAAAATAAAATAAAATAAAATAAAATAAAATAAAATAAAATAAAATAAAATAAAATAAAATAGTTGTTCTTGAACAGTTTATTCTGCTTTATTAGTGATAAAATATTCATCAATGTAATAGCCAGTTAAACTTTCACTTTGCACCAAATCTCCAAGGTCCCTTCTTAAATTTGCCAAGTGTGACACCTTCATTTTTGTGAAGCATTTTCTGTCAATCACACTGTTATTAAAAGCAGTCTGGGTAGCTATATCTGCCTAATACTTTCCATTTCTGATCTGTTTCCTTATGAATGTAAATATAAGAATAATCATATCGCACCTGTGTTTGGAAACATTTGAAGGATCATATTTTTACTGAAAATGAGTCAACTGCAGTTGACCCATCACTATGGACTTCAGTGAAGATACTTCAGACTCCAGCAGCAGAACATTTAGCATGTAGTAGTCTGGTTGAAAATCAATGGACCTGTGGATGATAATAAGCAATAAACATTGGGTTCAATATTTGTGTTGCTCCTAGTAAAAAGAATTACAGAGGCAAAGATGTTAACTATGAATGGGAACTCTGCTGAGATGAATAAGTAGAGGTAAAGCTAGAAAGGCATGATCTCTTGAGCTAGCCTTGTCAATATTGTGAACAGAAATGATTTTTTATTTGACAGGTTGAGTAGAGGATAATTTAGCCTTTCTGAAAGATATCATTGGTTATAAAGAGAAAGAAAAAATGTCAACCTTTGCGTGAACCTACATATTGAGCACTTTCTCAGCTCATCTCCAGAAAAAAAAACTCAAACCAAAAAACCTAGTATCAGTGGAGACAGATCTGTTTTTCCCTTTGAGGTTCAAAATCAGCAGCTGGATGTATTTGCATTCTTGTAAGTTTGATGTTAGACTAAGAAGACACTCATTTGCCCATCAGTGAAATCCCCAAATTCACTGAGGCTTTGGGAAAGTAGAAAGAGATGAGGTAGGAAGTAAACAAAGTCAGCGTGCAATCCTGACAGTCAGTAAAATCTCAGGACTGGATAGATCATGCCTACTTCAACGAATGCAACCAAGTGACATATTTAGAAAGGCTTCATTTGCATAAAGGCATGTTTGAAATGAACTTGAAACATCTAAGCCATATTCAGAAGATGACTTGGAAAGAAGAGAGTTTGATACACTAACATTTCAGACAAAAAGACAGAAGCAGTCTTGTGTTAATACTGGGAATAAGCAATTTAATTAGCTCGATCTTTAAAGCAGAAAATTACCTAGTAAAAATGAGACTAGTTAACATTTGCAGGGCACTTAAAATATTAAAATGAGTAAAGGGCAGATATTCAATGACATTTATGTTTTTTTTTCTCTAGATGATGAAATTTTTTTAATTCTTATGTTATTTGCTCCCAAAGTTTAAAGGGGAGTTTATTTACTGTAGTGATGTTGAGAGGATTACTGGGGACTTTTTTTCATCTCAATGCACTTCACTGTCACAGTCAACTGGTCTCTAATTTCCTGGTATTATCATCTTGTACACTGAAGACTGTGTCAAGAGGAAAATAATGTGACTTTCTCTAGGTAGCCAACAAGTAGGCAAAAGTAGTGTTGTTGAATGTAATTTTTGATCAGCCTGAAACCATTGATCTCAGTTACCTAAATACCATCTTCTTGTGAGCCTAATCTCTCAGCCTCTGAGTGTTAAGATTTAGTCTTGATCCTTTAAACTCTAAATAGGAGTCTTTGGATAAAATCTGCAAATTACTATTCTAAATATCATCTTCTTGTCACAATGACTTAATGGAAGGAATGTAGGACTAGAAGGCCCAGTCAGGCCATCTACAAAAATTCACGTGATGAAGAAATAGAATGAGCTTGAATCAGCTGTATATGGTGAGAAGCAAAAAATCACCGTGGGAGACAGTGCTTAGTAAAGCATTTATCCATAGAAATCAAAACTGTCTGTGTCACAAGACACAGCAGCTGGCCTGGGAGTTCATTGACAATTAAAATGCATTAAAAAAATTAAAAATCTACTCTTTTTTATTATTTAAACCTTAAGACCTCTTTTGTTTTTCAAAGCAGCTAGTAATTTTGCCAACCTGGAATCTTGGTTTGTCAAAAATTATTTGACACACACACACACACACACACACACACAAAAGAAGAAATCGAGTAGAGAAGTTTTGAAACAGATTTCAATCAAATGTGAAAAAATAAAATGAACTGAACAAAAAAAAAAAAAAAAGAAAGAAGTAACATCATGACTATTCCCATTCAAGTAAAAATGATGCTTCATCTGGGACAATAACAACTGAAAAATTAAAAGAGAGATTTAGTTTGTATGATAATGTTCCTTTAGGCTTACTTTGTTCTGTCTGCACTCTTTATCTTTTAATGCTATGTGATTCTACCTTTTACTGCATGATTTTTTTCTTTCTTTTAAAAATGAAGAGTTTGAAATGGGCATTGTACACAACAAAAGCACTCTCTGTTGAAAAAAAAAAAACTCACATGGTTGTTATTTCCTTCTTCTCCTTTTCCAAAACAAAGCTTAAAAATGTGTGTCCCATGATCAGTCATTTCAGCTTTTGCATTATTTGGGTTCAGTATTATACATAAAACATTCACTGGTACATTAGTGGAGAGCATTTCTTGTTATTCTGATGTTGTCTTCCCTGTCTCTGTTCTGCTCAGCCAATGCAGCCAGCGGGCACCTAGTTTGCTTACATGCTCTATCTTTGCAGCTCTTATGTCCTTAGAAACTCAGAGAAGAGAGTGAGCCCAACCTCTTAATTAAGATTTGGTCTTGATGCTTTAAAAGCTAAATTTGAGTCTTTGGATAAAACCTGTAAATTTCTAACAATAACTTATTTTCATTTTCTTTTTTTTTTTTTTGTTTGTTTGGGTTTTGTTTGTTTGTTTGTTTGATTTGGTTTGTCTTGTTTTGTTTTTCCCCTTCCTATTTTAGGCTTACATTAACCTTATCCTGCCCCATGGACTTGAAGAATTTTCCAATGGATGTACAGACGTGTACAATGCAGCTAGAGAGCTGTGAGTGTCCAATTGCTTTATCTACCTAAGAGCAAGATTTTACCACAACATTCAGTGGTTGATAGCATCTGCATTGCCATGGGGTTGGAGTAGATGATCTCTAAAGGTCCCTTCCAACCGTAACATTCTATGATTCTACATGTATGTGGTGAGACTCAGCATTCCTATTTTGTAAGGGAAAGTCATGGAGGAACAGTGCTTTAATTCTCCATCACTGTATTGTACATGTCTCCTGTCTCTGTGCTGTTCCTGCTCCCTTTCCATTCTTGCTCCAGGCCACATTACCTCAGCCATCAGGGCTTTATGACTTCCAGGAATAACCACTGAAATGTCATGCAGCATAAAATCTCAGGAAAACAGAAGCAATTAGTACACAGGTGTTTGCTCTGTCTGATCAAGACGTCTTATAGTCTTTCTAAAATCAGAATCAACAAATCTGATGAAGCAGAGAATATATTAGTAGAATTATGCTGGTATGCTAAACTCAGCCAAGACAGGGACTTGAGTATCAACACACATCCCATATAGCTGTCAGCACAGATTGTGGCACCATTTTGGCCTGTACCAGGTAACCATCAGACAAACCAGGAGTGGCTCAGACATTCCAATAGTCAGTAGGTACCAGGTCACCTTGTTTTTTTTGTGGGGAGGAGAGAACTGATTTAGCTGTATGGATATGAGCTGCAGGCTACCACTTGCCTTTGTGCAAACACTTTTCCCCTCTACAACTCTCAGTGTCAGGTTCACAGGTTTATAAAAGTTCCTGTTTTACTTTCAGTAAGGACTGAGCATTCTGCAGTCTAGAAATCCTTGTGTCAGTGCACGCCAACTTCATCACCAAAGAATTGTGAAAATAAAGCAAAATGCAGGCTGATACAGAAACACTGAGAAATGTCATTTCATCTGTAACTAGAAATAGACCAGCAAAAAAATTTTTTATACAAACCAGGACATTATTTCAGAACATAATGATGTTAATTGTTACTCTTAATAGAGTACTACTGAAGTAATAATAATTGGTAACTGAAAGAAATAATGCTCTTATTAACCAGATAGTTTAAAATTATAACATTTATTGCAATAAAAGTACATTTCTCAGCCATAATAGTATATGCTTTTTGATGTTTTTCCAGTGAAGTGCCATGTAACAAAGCCTGATTTTTGTATTGCAGTTGGCTATACTATGAATGATCTGATATTCGAGTGGCTAAGTGATGGACCTGTGCAAGTTGCAGAGGGTTTAACCTTGCCACAGTTTATTTTGAAAGAAGACAAAGAACTCGGTTATTGCACAAAACATTACAACACTGGTAAGCATGATTCTATTTTTTTTTTGCAGTTTCTAAAAAGAAAATATTGAAATTAAAATTTGATTCAACCACATGTATTTTTAAATCTTAAAAATGATTTGTTTCCATTTTATTTTTATTCATTTGAAAAATTTTCTTCCAGATTTTCCATATATTCTAATACATATATTCTAACATCCTTAAAGTCATTAAGGAATTTAAATGATTAAAAGAGTGATAGAAAAATCGAGTCTTTTTTATTTCTTTGAAGTGAAATATTTTCAACAAAATTAATCTTTTCTGAAATATTGATGTATCATTTCAAAGGTAGTGTTTTTTCTGAACTTGAATTATTTCTCCAGCATATGAAATTGACAATAAGGAGAAATATAAAAAAAAACACCATCTTTTTTTCATGTGGTGTAATTTATGAGATGTAGTATTTGAAAGGACAGTCCTTTCATGTGTATCTGAATAGTGTACAGACATGTTGGGAAATTATATGTTTAATACTCTAATATTTGTTTCTTGTATTTACTATTTTGAAGTTTAAAATACTGCGCTTTCTATCTTTAGTTTTACAGAGGAGAGATAACTCATTTAAAATTTTAATTTAGCTGCTTGGAGTTTGTTTAATAGGGACAGCATTTAGAGAGCTGTTTGCTGGGTGCTTGCTAGGATTAGATATAATCCCTCTCATCTAAAATAGCTTTTTCATCATTTCAACATAGAAGCCAATCTGATTGCATCAAATATATTTATTTCACTCTGTGAAATAACACAATGTGAGAGGTTCTGCCTCTGCCAAAATAAAGTAATATTAATTTATCATGGAAAAAAAAAAGTTTTTAATTTTTACAAGTTCAACTTCTCATTTGGGGACCCAAAGTGGCAAGGAAAGAAATCTTTGTGATTATATAGTCCAAGATCCACAGTAGAGGTGACTACTGTGACTTCTCATTTTTTGTCACACTTAAAGGGAATAATTGAGAGTAAATTCCAATGGACAAAACCTAGCCATTTGGTGTTTGGCTGGTACAAAGTTTGGTTATTTCCCACCATGTGTCTCAAACTATGAATAACTGAGTTCATTTGCCTCTCTAATTATTGTCAGATAACCAATTTGCAATGTCAAACACTGAAAGTAAGCGAGGAGAGTATGGGCAGTAACTTCCCAGGAAGATTCCCCACAAAGGATAAAAAAAGAAAACTAGTAGCTCTCAGTACATCCAGTTAGACAAAATAAGTTTCTAGTTACCAAAAGTTAGAATTGTATGGCATGGCAAGTGGAGTCAAAAAGCAGCATTCAAGCAAAAGGAAACTTTGCCTACAGGCACCCACGTTACTATCTTCTCTGTAGTATACTCCTTCAGGTTTGGTATGAAATTAAAACATGGATAAAAGCTCTATTATTTTTCCGTCTACTACCCACACTGCCCAGGTTGTGCCACAGGTATCTGTCAAGTGTTCAACAGATTGGGCTACTCTCATACCATTGCTATCACATGTGGCCACTCCACCCCTTTGAGTCCCCTTCTGTATGGACAGACTGGTCAGGATCAGTCACTATACAGGTCTCAGAGCTTGCCTTTAGGGTCATAGGTCAGTCACTTGTTTTAGAGCTTCTATCCTGTTAAGACATATTATTCAGTTCTTCTCCTCTCTTTGTCAAACAGACTCTTGTCTTGTCCTTTAAGCCAACCATTGCACCCTGCCACTCAGCTTTCTTAACTAGCAGAAAAATATGTGTATATTACAAAAAGGAAACAAAGAATCCCTGAAAGGGTGAAAGAGGCACAATGCATCTTTATGCATTTGACCAACCAATACAAAAGGATTCCTTTGAAACCATTACCATGACACTTCAGGAAGACACATTTCTTTATACTCAGATTACTCTGCCTTGAGTGAGAGCTTTCACAGTACCTAAACCACAGTAATTTGGAAAGCAGCACAGAGTGACTGGATTAGCAGCTGATGAGCTGATGCAGCTCAGGACTCTGCATCTCCTGATGCACAACTAACTTCGTTGTCAGGCTATCCTATACATCATTCTCTGATACCTCCATGGAGCACCCATCTGTTGTCTGAAGACTCGCTCACTCCCACAAGAGATTGTTGTGGGTTTCCTATAGTCAGACTTTGCAAAATGCAAAGTAGGCTCTGAGTTGATTCTGCTGTGAGACATAATCCATAGACACATGCAAATGACATGACTAGAATGAGAAGGGATGTGATCTACCGTGGGACTGTTAAGACTAGTAGTTTCCAATTTGTCTATTTAAGTACTTTTGCTTCATCTCGTCATTAGAGAGAAAAATGCCATCTCCTTTTAATATTTAACATCGTATTTCATTAAAGTAATTTATCATTACATTTTGAGATATTAAATTTTACATTATATTTTTCTGAAGATGAAACAACCGTGGTAATATTTGTTTTCTCAGTTAATGTGAAGAGCTGGGCACAGTCTGCTTCAGGGTCAAATGTATCTCCCTAGGCTGGTGTGCAACAAATGGCTGACTTGCATGTATGTATGAGGATCTGTTTACAGTGTTAGGTTAGGAAACAGGCCACACATCTAACTTATGTCCAGAAAACAAAACAAAAATGTTCAAAAAGCATTTATGAAAATAATTTCATGTTCTAGGAAAGTTTACATGCATTGAAGTCAAGTTTCATTTGGAGCGTCAGATGGGATACTATTTAATCCAGATGTACATTCCTAGCCTGCTGATTGTCATTTTGTCCTGGGTTTCTTTCTGGATCAACATGGATGCTGCTCCAGCTAGAGTTGCACTGGGTATCACTACAGTCTTGACAATGACCACACAAAGCTCCGGATCAAGAGCTTCCCTCCCAAAAGTAAGAAAATAATCTTCTATCACTGATTTTTTTATTAATGAGAAATATTTGTGCTACTTTTTTGAAATTTCTGAAAGATCTGTGTAAATATGCAGCTGATAAGGACACATGAGAAAGTAGTAACAGTGTGATGTTAAACTGGTGCAATATCCTTGCACTTGCATTAAGGAAGCTTTCTGCTGTTTTGTGGGATGGCTGAATGGTTCAATAGTATGGATTTTTAATGAGTTTCAGATAGTTTTGACACCAGGTTTTCAGCATTTAGAAGGTAATTTTTCTGAAGTATTTAGGTACATCACTGGATTTCTGAAAATTGGATGTTCTATCAAACTGGGGACTTTATAAACTGGTCTTTTCTGAATCGTTAGGCACTCAAAGAGCTTGATGTTTCTGGATAGGTCACTTAGTCCAATGTCTATATGAGTACACATTAAAATATATATATGTATATATAAAATGCATATATATCTGTAATATGTATGCAGCTAGAAAATATCTCTGGAGAATCTTTTCAGTGATAAGCTGCTGATATCTTGATTTCACAGCTGAATTTGTCTATCTTCTCATTCAAATATCATCTTCAGACTTTCATTCTGTCTATGCACAAAAATATCCTCTCACTCAAATTTTGTGGTCTTTTTAATCCAGGACAGATGCTGTAGATAGGTTTACAGATTACAGCATGGGTTCTTTGTTTACTCAGGCTGACAGCTCTTCTCAGCATAGCCACAGCATGAGTGCTTCTGCTGATAACATTCCCTGCAGAATTTCATGTGCATGGTCAGGTTTTGTATAATTTTCTGGGAAAGAGCTCAGACGTAGGTCAGTTTACAATAGTTTAAGGAGTCATAAGATATACTCCCTGAAGAGTCCTCTTTACAGCAGTCCAGCATCACAGAGAATGAGGTCACTGCAGCACGGAAAAGCACAAATTTTGAGTGTTTGAATAGATCATGATCCATTCCAAAAAGCATGTTGTATTTTTTTCCTTCTTTACCCTCAGTATCACATTTAGTCTCATTCCACATACTGTAATTCATTCAAGTGGAGCACATACAGGGCAACTTCAAAAACTGCACAGATTGTGTTACTCTTCTGTTGGTTATAAGAGAGTATCACTTAAAAATCTGGCGACTACAACAGTTGGTTCAGCTTCACTTGTTCATTTGGAGATATGTATAATTTTCCATGCAAACTGAAAGCCTTTCACATATTAACTCAGAATTTCAAATGGATAATTTCTTAAACATTTGTTCTGACAATTCAGTCGCTATCATCAAGTGAGCACTGAAAAGAAAGTCAACAAAAAGATAATCTTGGCAAGGAGTATATAGGCTCTATAGATAGCAAGTTTGCGGTCAGTGAAGACTGTGTCTAGATGGTACAACAAGACTCCATGTGATATATTCCAAGTTTCTTCAAAATTATCTGGCTTGAGAATTAAGATGGCACAATCACTCTAGTGGAGATTTCCATCCACTTTTCCAACTGGGCAACACACCCTGCCAAGAAGTTCTGCAGTGTTAGCATGCCCAAAATGCTAATACTTTAGGAAGACTTTTTGCTACATGCCTTTGATCTAGCTGAAATGTTTCTCTCTTTTGTATTGTCTTGTCTGAGTAGAAAAGTATTTGCTAGGTATTTTCTAGGCTTCTAGAGAGATTCTTCTCAAGCCTCAGCAGCTGTCAGAGAATGGTGATGCTCTGGCCCTAATCCATTTTCTCCTTTTCTGCTGTGTTCCTTTGCTGAGCTATACTTCAGAACTTTGGTCTCTACATGAATTGATCTTCACAGGGGCTTTTGAGGGTGCATCAATTGACTTTAAAATGTTGTTCTGAGTAAATGTTAGCATACCTGCCAGCTGAATACCACCTCAGGTGCCTGAAGAAACATAGGACTGACTAAAATGAAAGTGCTTCGAAACAGTTTTTGTGGACATATATAGCTGTATAGCCATGTATCACCATACAAGTCCCCTTATCACTAGTATCTGATTTCTCACACAAAGCAGCAAGCTTTTCTTGTTCTTGCTGTTGCAAGCACCTAGCTATTTTAAAACCTAATCTGTAATTTACTGACAAAACTGTTTTTATTAGTAAAATATGTCCAGTTGAGATGCATTTAGAAGTAAAAATATTAAAAGAATTGAATCAAATGAATGTTCAATCTGAACGTTCCCAAAATGGCTCTTTCAAAGTAATGTTTTTCTAGTCCTGCCTACATAATGACAAGACACGGGAAGTTAGGCTGTCAATAGAACATCCATTTAAAGATTGCTCCAAGCATTAATATCTAACAGAATAAGACATGACAAGAGAGTTATTTTTGCAAGAGTACTGAAAAAACAGATACAACTTTGCTTTGTGAAAGCAGCCTTTCTCTGCTTTCAAATACAAGAAGTATATTTCCCCCCATCCTTTTTTATGTCCTGTTCTAATTAAAACATATTTATACAACTTAATTTTACCTTTGTTTTACTCACTGCCTCATATCAAGAATTTCTTCTCATTCTTCTCTATTTTAGTAGAATTTATCACAAAAACAACAAAGCATCAAAACTCATCAACTTTAAAGAGAACAATCCCTTTACATAAAAAAAAAAAGGCAAAGAAGAATTTTCATAAGATTCCAGGTTATCTTTTTTGTCTGTTTGCAGATGACTATCTAAATGATAGAAGTTTTACTATTTACAAGTAACTTTATGTAGATTGTTCTCAACTCTGGTATAAGATTATATGATAATTTTGTTTGCGTAAAGCTGGTCTTTTCCATTTTAATAACTGATATTCATTTTGATACACAGATTAAAAAATGCTAGGTCTTGGCCACACAAACTTTAGGCATTCAGGTGTTGAAAATTAAACATAAGATTGAAATTACAGGCAAGGCAAGAAGGAAAGGAAAGGAAAGGAAAGGAAAGGAAAGGAAAGGAAAGGAAAGGAAAGGAAAGGAAAGGAAAGGAAAGGAAAGGAAAGGAAAGGAAGGAAAGGAAAGGAAAGGGAAATTAATTCCAGCTGTTTCTCATGTTTGTTATACAGAAGAGAAATGTCTAAAAAACCTCTTCCAAAAATAATAAAATTAAATTTAATTATACTTCTTTGGTAATTTTTGTGGTATTTCTGTGAAAATATTTTTTAGTATTTTGAAAGTCTGTATAAGAGTATGGGATTAAATTCCAATATCTGCAACAGAATAATGAAGATGTCAATATACATTTTTTTACCCTTTTTCTTCCACAAATTTGATTAATGTATTACAAAAGATAAGAATAAAGTATGAGAGAGTTTACATCCCAACAAAGCTACTATTTTAGGAAGGGAGAAGGAAGGGCTTTTAGGAAGGCCCATTTCAGAAAACAGAAAAGTTGTCTTGCTCTGCAATTTTAGCATAAGGTGAGCAGTGCTGCATCCTGCATTCTTCCTGGATATAAAATAAGAATTTTCTATATAGGGGTTATATAGAGAAATATTCACCATAGTGTCACCCTCTTCTATAGTGATTTTTTATAGTGATATTTTGTGTTTGTTGCAGAAGACTAGTCAGGGGTCCTGCAACCAGAGTTACCTTAACTGACTGTGTTAAGGAGCAGTAAGGAACTCATCCAGAAAGCTGGAATTGACTAGCTTGCTTGCAGTTCGATTAATTTGTCACAAGGTTGCCCAGGAATAGTGATCCAAAATAGCAAGGTTCCTATGAACAGTTCCCCTTCCTACATGTTCACACTTATCTCTTACCCACATCTGATACTCTGTATCCAGATTCCTCTCATTGTGTCAGAATTTTACACTGAGAAACTTTGGCTAGATAAATGTTTGTGCATTAAGCTACACCAGTAACTCTTGCCCATCAGCCAGCTGAGCAGAAATCCTGGTGGCCAGCTGGGTCATCAGCATGACCACACATCCAAATTTAAACCTCAGGAAGCCCTGAGCTTTATATGCAAATCCTGTACATGAGCCAGGGAGCTTCTCTACACCTACTGTTTTCTGGACTTCATCTATGCAGAAAAACTGTATGACACACAAATCAGGAATCTGATATAACCTACCATAAATCTATGCAATATTCAACACATGCTTAGATCCAACACCTTCTGGAAGAATCAGACCCATTGCACAAAAATGACAGCATGTATTCTTCAAAATACAGACTAAGGAACGTCTGAGTGTTATAAGAGAGATACAATATGCCTTTACATGTTTTATGGCTGTAGATGTGCATAAGATGGAGGCGTAAAGGAGAGGATATTGAGGTACAATAGCATAGAATTGTTGAGAAGTGCTAGAAAACAGTTCTTCAGAGCATTGAATGACCATTCTCTTGCTGTTCTATTTATTTTTAATCTGCTACCCCTTTGTTGAGTCAACACAATTGAAATTTTTAAAGCATTTTCAAAAGAAGCATTTGAAAGAATCATGAGTGCTCTGCTGTGGTAGTAATTGGGTATTTTCAGATTGCTTTCTTCTAAAGATACTTATATAAACCAAACCTTAGCAACAACAGTTCAAGAAAATGAATTACTTTTAATGCCATAAAGCAAAACATTTGAGGATACTTTAAATCAAGTAAGTGATAGCAACTGCATTTTACACAGTTGCATAGCATTCATATTGTGTTACTTTAATGCACAGTGCCTAATGAATTCCTTCCCCAGGGAGCAATCTGTGCAGAAAAAAAGTCTCATTCAAAGCTCAGTGAAACCTCTGGGAGTTCTCCCATTCACATCACTTTGCTCTGGATCACTAAATGCATCATCATATGCAATAAAAACATTATTTTCTAATAGATGCAGAGACTTGTAATACCAAAGTCAATGAAGGCTATCCCTTTTGGCAATAAATGACTGCTTTTACATGTTCTCCACTGTCCTCAGAATATTTGGAGACTTTTCAAGATTCTTGGGCTTTTGGCAGATCACTCTGGGAAAGAAACTTCTCCTTTTTTGAATGTCAGAAGTTATTAAGTAAAGAAGCTCCAAAAATAAGGCACATTTTTTATTTTGAATAAAGTGATGCCATAAGGTTTTGTTTTTTTTTTTTTTAATTTAAAAAAAGAAGAAAAAAAAAGAAGGAATAAATGAGGAGATATGAGAATTTTATAAAATTATTCTATATTCATTTATTTTCATAGGAATTAGAACATCTAAGGTGGTAGCTTACTCCTTTGGGCAACAAAACAGAGATGACACACTTTGGTGCAACATTATGATAAAAAAGCAATAATGTAGTAACTTGGAATAGAAGCCATTTTTTGACAAATTGCTTTTGCCCTAGCCTCAGGATCTGAAGAGGAAATATAAGAGTAATTCTGTGATTGTAAGATATGTTAATTGGCACTTGGCCAAGCATGGGTGTCTAAGGATTTCACACACAGCATAAATAATTATGCCAATCCTGTTTTTATTAGATGTTCACAAATTCTTGTTGGAGACCTGATGGTCCTAAGATATTACCTTGATATTTAATATGTCTCCCCCATGACATATATTTACGTATTGTGGTATGTTGCAGGGGAACTGTAAATGAATTTCCACTTTTAAAAAAATTATTCAGGTCCCTGAATGGATGTAGAAAAGAAACATTCTATCAGCTGACAGTTTTCTGGACCATAAGACTAGGCATGCTGTCCAAACTCTTGAGTAGACAGGCTGCAGTGTCACATAACCATGATGATCCACTCTTCAGTGATGCTCTACCTGGAAATGTGTTAGCACTCATTGTTTTATTTCAAATGTACTTATATAACTTTTTTTTCTTCTTTCCATTATAGTTTAAAAATAGAATATATCTTCATTTACTTATATTAACAGATAGTGCAACCTATTTTATCTCTTCAGTTTTTGAGCTTGGCAAAGCTAAGTACAGCTAAATCTTGTATTCAGACAATATTTGTGGTATCTATTGTTCTATTCTATACACTATTTGAATCTGGATAGAGAAATCTGTTCCACACTACATAACAAGGGAAATTGCAGGGACTTTAACCTATTTTTCAACAAAAACCCCTTCCAAAATAAAGCAAGAGTCATATATGAACATGAGTTTGCTTGCTTTGTTTTACTGAGACAATTACTTGAGTAAAAACTGATTGTGACTAAATATAGAGTTCTGTGTGTAAAATAAGCAATTGTGCAAAATACTGTCACATAAATATGAAGTTCCTATGAAGTTGTTTATAAACAACTGCTCATAACTTATAGTTCAAAAAAATTGTCTTCTGATTCTGCTCTAAAGCTTTATTATATTCCTATTTTTTTCCTTTGCACTTCTTCCCCCTGTACTTATGTTTCCTCCTGAATGGTTTCAAAGCAAGATATTAATGTGTTTGTGCTTGAGGGCAAGACAGTGTTTGAACTCTAGTGGAAGATGTGGTTCATGTATCAGGTGATATGTGATGTACCAGAGAGAACTTTCTAGTCACTTCAGGTATCAACAGCACTGTGGCCATGTCAATATCAGCTTGAAAATACATGCTTGAACCTGATGTAAAAAGTGTGTGGTGTCCAGAAATTTCTCAACTGCTTCCACTCACATCAGCTGGTTTTGTAAAAGACACTTTTCTTTCTTGTAAATCTTACATCTTTGAAATCTTGGTGAATACTTACATAGCTGACCTACGCAGTTAAAATTTCACTGCAAGCAGTATCCCAATTATATGTGTGGGATGAGCTTTAGCATAGTTATATATTCTGTGATCATGCATTGATTATGGGAAGAAATTGTTTTCTTCCATTCCATAACTGTTTCCATTTCTGTAAAACTGGAGATTTGGGTCTATTGTATGGATAAGAAGACAAAAATCCTCAGGATTTACGCTTTTTGTGAGAGAAGTGTGAGGAAAAAGGATGTAGATATTAGACCTAGTATTTAAATCTGTTGATGCTGACTTACTCTGTTTATCTTGGCTATAGAGATGTGTTGTCCTGGTCAATCTTTGAGTCTTACAGTGTCTATGTATGGATTTTAGAAAAACTCGTGCTTGACCTTCATTCTGTGTAAAGCTAACTGATGAGATACTGACTGGCGTGTTGGCAGATAAAAATTCATACAGATCTATAACAGATTCTACTCTATGAAAGTAAAAAAAATAGAAGACTTAGTAAGACAGACACTTTTTCCACTCTACTAATCTAAACTTTAAAGTTTACTTTTCTATGTATTGAAGAGAGTGGTATTTACTGTACTACAAAAACAGTAGTTGCTGCCATGCGTGACAGCTAAAAATATGCAATAAGATGTGTCTGAATACCTCTGGGATGTAGTTTGAGTACTCCTGGCACTTCCTCAGCAAGTTTTATAATGCAGTCGTCTGAGAGGGCTGGCATTCAGTGGAACCTATTTCAAGCATCAGAGAAAAGGGGAAGTTATTGTGCACACCAGGCTGCCAGTTGTTTCATAACCCTGACACAGTACTGGGGCTGTCTGGCTTTGCTGTTGCACCCTCCAGGACCTTCTGGTGGCTTTTAGTGGCTCTTTGAGTAACACACCGTGCCATTCTTTCTCGCACATGAGCACTATAAACCTGCTCGGAAGCAACGATATAGGCCAACGTTGTGGCTCAATCATTTCAAGTAACTGCAAGCCTTGACTCTATTAGATCATCTAAGAGTATTACTTATGAATACCCTTTTTTAATATTTCATTAGAAATAATATCGATGGGACCCCCTGGAGTCTGGGAAAAACACTTTCATTTGCAGTGTACCTTCACAGTGTACTTTCCGGCCTGAGTGTCACTGCACACTGCACTGGGCCATTGACATCTTACTCCCCAAAAGCTCTCTTTGAGTTACAGAGCAACCATTTGAATTTTGTTGCTTGAATGACAGGTCTTTTTTCTTCCCTTGGCAAGAGTTTCTGTGGCCAAAAAAAAAAACCAACCCAAAATTGTGTTGATACTGAGCCTTGGAATTAGTAACCTCTTCTCCCTCTATCCCTAAAAGAAAATTGAGAGAGGTAATTTACTTTTGTTTATGGATGCATTGAATAAACTTCTATAGGAGAAGGTACTAAATGATTCAGTATCTTGTTTTTACACATAATATCTGTGCTATGACGTGCCTACGACTTTGCCAGTAGTGGGGCACACTATTATTTGCAATAGCAAAATCAGCTTTGGAAATGAAACAATTCTAACCCAGGCATTGGCAAGAAAACCATATGATTTGGTTTCAAGGCATAGAAATACAGTCGTGCACTCCAGAAAATGTCCTTATTCACATTTCCTTGTAGTACAGCTTTAAACCCTAAGCACTCCATTTTCTTTCTTCTTCCTAGAATCTTGGAGTTAATTGAGGTATCTTGTCTCAAAGAGAAGGGAGCATGAGAGAAATGAGCTCTGATACTCTGTAGCTCATGTCTGGTGATAGGCCTCCCTGCTTGTGAGAAATAGACATAGTCTGCTGTCTTTCATTGTTCTACCAAAGGTCAAGGCTCTAGAGAACTGAGCCCAAACTCTCAGTACATCTGGAGAGAAACATAACTAAATCACAGCAGAAAATATAAGTTACAAAGAAGAGAGAACACATAGCAAATGTTCTTCAGTATGTGCATTCATAAAAAAATTAGTACTGTTACGTTTTAAAAAATTATCAGTAATGACACAATTATAGTAAGAACATACCAATAACTGTGACAGAGGAAAAACTATTTCTGTTTAAAACAATCTACTGGGAAGCTAAAAATTACTTTAAAGCATTTTTTGCTTCTTTTCTGCAGATTTGCATTTGCCTTTGAGTGCATAATAGCAATCAAAACACTTTATTGATAAATTTGTACTAAAACATGATGAACAGCACTACTTTTTCAATTTACCCGTGTTCAGGAAGCACTGATACTCATGACTTTATTGGGCATGATCAACTTAAACACACGTCTTAATTCTCCAGTGCGTCATATAGATGGTCACAGCCAGCAATGAGACTGCACCACTCTGTGCTTGTTTGTGCTCTGCTCATCAAAAACTAATTTAAAAACAGTTTAATTTTGCATGGAACTGACAAAGAAAAAAAAAAAAAGGAAAGTTAAGAAAGTGAAGCAGCCCAAATGTTAAGATTATAATACAAACCTTTTAGAATTAGACAGTGTGTTCCATTTTTCTTATTCAAACAATCAAACTACTCACTTGCTTTTTTAAGGAAGCTTGAGTTGTCTGACAAGATCTATTTTATGAATTTGTTGGCTGCATTTTGCTGTCTCCTGAACCTTCTAGGAGAAACAGAATCTGCTCAGAATGAAAACAAAATCCCGTCTCTGGGAACAATATGAATTAAAGAACTCATATGCTCAGGTTTTATCACTGCTGTTACTTCTTACTAGGGCTTCCCAAAGTCAAGATGACAGATCTACACCATGAAGATAACAGCACAGAACAACTTGCTTATGAATCTATTTGTCCCTGAACTGGAAAAAAACCCAACCCAAATCCTTGCTTTCATGTATCTAAAAATGGCTAAAATGTTGCTTTAGGAAGCAATGTGGACTTTTTTAATGTCTTGTTTTCTCTATTTGTCCCATCTAGTGACTGGGAAGAACACAACAAAATTGTTCTCTTAATTGGTTATTTACTCTCTCTGAAGTTGGTTCATTTGTCATTCCTTAGTAGTGCTGTAGAGTTGCCTTTACTGAGCAGTGTTGTCTTTTGGGTAAATAACATGTGTGAATTCATTTTGCTTTAACAATTTTACAATGCTTAGTTAAAATGGGGATAAACACCACATTGCATACTCTAGAAATGTTGTGTGCCAACCACACCACTGTGTATAGAGGTGACTTCTCCTTTTCTACAATCACTAGAATAGAAGACAGATGTTTTGCCGTAAGTCAAAAAAATATGTGCTACACACAATTGTGAGACTTGTATCTTAGCAAACATTTTTGTGGTGAATTGTTTAAAGGTAAAACTCTTTTGATGAGTCCAGCTATAAGAGATTATTAGCTTCATACAGTAATGAGATTTCAGTAAAAGCTTTTCTCAAATTGAAAGGCATATCTAATTTAAACACTGTGGATTGCCTGAATATAGGAACTGAACTTCATGGCAAGTCCATCTGTAAAGCTTCATTCATGATTCTTGCAATTGGACTGACTTCCTCCGGATGTACTTCCCTCTTAGGTAAGGAAAGGCAGCCTCAATAGCAGCTGTTGACCACAGCAGAATTCAAAAGCATCTTACCCAACTCTTCTGTCTGACATCAACGAAACAAACTTTTAAAATAAATCCTTGCCAATGCTTGATGATGCCATTATTACTTTTTTTTTTTCGGTAATTCATATTATCTTGACATGCTTTTCTGAAAGACAGCTTAAAATCACATTGAAGAGAGAATGAAAATAGTTATTCAGCTATATTTTCAGCTAAAAACATATTCTGCTATTATCAGCTACAATCAAATCATTAACTCTTCCTAACTACTCTTTTTCTGTGTTGTACACATTGTATTACATCTGTGTGCCAGCAGTCATATATGTTTTTTAGGTGGGCTCGAGCATTTTATCTGAGGAACTGCATTTTTTGTAAAAAAAGATCCCTTCATTGAAACTATGCAAAAGGCACCTTGGAAGAGTGTTCTTTTTTATTGGAAAAAGTCCCCAATCCATGGTTGTTGACGTCCAACCACCATTGTCTCATTTCTTCAGGACATCCCTTTTTTCTTTTTAATTTTAAAACTGTCTTGTTACATGGAAATCAAAAGTTAATCAATCTAAAAATACCTGAAATGTTTGATATGAAAATGGAAATTATGGAAATGGTTCAGTTTACATTTTTTTAAAAAAAATGAATTTACAATTTGTAAATCTTTTTCTGTTTTCTTTTCTGTTTTCATATAGAAGACATGTCTGAAATGTCAAAAATCCCCAGGGAAGAGAAAAACTGCATCCCACTCAGACCCTACATTTACTGAGATACTGGTAGACACTTTTCAACTTTTAATAGTATTAAGTATTCAGGGAAAAATTGCTCTAATTAAAACCACACTACAGCTGCAAACTCAAGCTCAGGCACCAAGCACTTTGAAAAGAAGTGAATAAAACTAAACTGCCTCATAATGAGCTCTAGTCATGCTTGGTGTAGCCAGCATATGAAGCTTCAAGGCATTGGAGCATAGTTTAATCAGTGGTTTCTATTCTGATGTGGCTTAGTGACTTCCAGAAATCATAAATTCTTTTTTTTTTTTTTTTTTCCAAGTTCAGAAGGGACAAGGTGGCTTTCCGGGATAACACCTTGGTTTTCATCTACTTGCTGTTATAGTTGTATTCTATAAATACTCTATATGTGGCTTATGCATGCCTTAAAAGTGTGCAGTCTCATTTACAAAATTGAGTTTGGAAGTTTAGTTCACTAACTACCTATACACACTTTTAAAGGGAAATGTTTTTTATACTGGGCATCCTCTGACTTTTCCCTTGAGCCACTATTCATCTCTGCACATTTCTTGCCTGATCTACAAATGCTTTCCAGATCCAGTGTCTTTTCTCATTCAAAAAATCTTATGAGAAATTGAGCAAACTTTTGATGTCTTTTTTTTTTTTTTTGTGAACGAAACATATTTTTCTCTTTTGTTTCTTGCTCATATGATGCCTTTTTCAGGCTTCAGTCTTGTGTCTTCTTCAATGTGTCATATAATTTTTTTAAAATAGAGCAACCACAACTACGCTACCGTGGAAAATATTAATATAGCTTTCTTCCTCCTCCTCCTCCTCCTCCTCCTCTGTTCTGTTTATAGACTCAGTAGTCATATTCACCTTTCCCCCACAGCTTTTCATAGACCATACTCAATTGCCGGTCCCGTTCATTACCACTCAGAGTGAGTGGTACAGCCATCCCGCCTACAGATGTGTCTCCTGTTTCAGTACAATGTAGTGGCCTGGTACTGGGCTCTTTTTCACAAGCATTTTCTTTAGAAGTGCCTGGTGGTTGTAATTATACTGATCCTGTCATTGTTTATGATCCCACAATTCTTTGTTTCTTCTGAAATTTTTCTACAGTTTTCCAGAACATTTGTTTCTGTTTATTTATTTTTGGTTTATTTGTTGGTTTTGTTTCTTAAGAGTTTCCTTTTTATCTTTTTTTTTCAACAATGATGCCTATTTCCACCTGTCCTGTAATTCCGTAAAGGATGTTTAAAAAACACATTTAGCCAGTTAAATGGTTGTGGAACTGCAGTTATTAAAATATTTGCCTTTTCCTTGGGATTAACATACTTGATAGGACAAGGGTCAATGGG